>CM070826.1:28993116-29073116 GCA_036326025.1 Chrosomus eos | reverse complement strand
AGATTAATAATGCTCTCCTGCTTCAGATCCTTTGATGGAGTAGCTTTAGGAGGAGGAGGGACAGCTGGCTTTAGCTGGAAACGCACATAAATAAGAAATATATTTGACCAGTGTCACTGATGCTAACAAAAAGAGAGATGAGAAATCACTGCAATATTGTTTAAAGGTGTCAGCAGAATTGTAGTTCACTGCAAATACAAAAGCCATGGTGATTTCTAAATGCATAAAGTACCTTAGACGGAGATTTGGGAATGGCTGGCGGTCCTCCTGGGCTCAAAGTGTGATTGGCATCTTGTGTTCTTTCACTGGAGCTAAAAATTCAGAGATGATCTAAATACAGTCACATGGCTATGATGAGCTCATCTGTGTCATGCTTTCATTTGGCTCAATCCTAGAACCAGGTCTTCTGACTACAAGCCCTAGATGACCAGTGTGGCCAAACGTCTATCTGGGATACTTCCACGCCAGAACTGACATAGTGTAACTACACTGGAAGATTCTTTACTGTACATTGCAACATTTGTTCATGCAGACTGAGACGCAGTTGCTTCCTGTGCAAAATCATTCTGCTCATGCAGTGAACTCAGACGTACTGTGAAGGCGTCATTTAAAACACATAGTTGCAAAATGCAAAACTGTTGCTGGAAATGGCTACACTTGAAGGCACGCAAAAAGCTTAAGTAAGACGGAATGCAGAGAGACACACATACACACACACACAAATCCTCAAACACACAGCACTGTAGGGCTACCGCTGTTACCTCTTCTGAGCTGTGGATGTCCTCACCCCTTGGCTACCTGTTTTTCTGTGAGAGTGGTGTTGTGGTTTGTTCATTAATTTAATTTTATATACACTGTATAGAGTGTAATTATACCAATACTAATTATTGCCATATGCACAATTTAGAGACCGTTTTGATGCAAAATAAAAATGAACCATCAAGTGTAATTTTTTTTTTTTTTTTTTTACTGTAAATACAGTTCAGTGCTTCTCAATTAAACTTTATGTATATTGCATGATATAAATTTGACTGACCTGGACATATCTTGATTTTCTAATTTATCCAGTGTATCGTTCAGATTTTGATTGATCTGTTAGAAAAAAAAAAATTAAATAGAAAATAAACATCTTTTGAAATGCAGAAGTTTTTCCTTCATATTTTACTATCACTATTACTTTTTTACTCTTATGCTAATATTCTACTATGCTGATTTGCTGCTCAAGAAACATTTCTTATTATTATCAATGTTGAAACTGTGGAAACTGACACATTTTCTTTAAAAAATCTCTCACATTGACTGGCGTAATGATGGTGAAAATTCAGCTTCATCATCACAGGAATAAATTACATTTTATATATTAAATATATAAAAATTTCAAACAAGTTATATACAAAACATAACCATAATGATCTGTCATTTAATGGTGTTGCACTGGATTCCTTACTTTTCCCATTTCTCTGTGAAACTTCTCCTCCAGACCAGCCACACTCTGGAATGTATTCACATAAAAGCCAACACGACTGGAAGAAAGCAGACACAATTTCAGCCCCCATAAGATGACAACAGATCTTATTCTAAGATGGTACACCCATGGACCATTTACAACCAATCTGATCTGATCTGGTCGTCAGGCTTCTACATAGACACATTTGTGCAATTATTTGAACGCCAGTCTATTATTGGGGTTTCATCGATTTTACATTTATCTGCCAATATATTTCACATAAATAAAATGATCTGGGCTGTGTTTCCCAAAAGCATCGTAAGCCTAAGTTGATCGTAGAGCCCATTGGTGGCAATTGTTCTACTTAGGCTTATCCAGAGCAGATCTGTGAGAGTAAAACAGTAATAAATCCACACCTGTTCCACAGAGATGGCAGTTCCTCCTGCAAATCTATATTAATTTCTTCAAACACCTTCTGTGCCCTGTCCAGCTCTTCCTCTGCCTATAAACACATAAAATTACATCAAAGCATGACATGAAGTTCAATAATCTTATTCACCCACAAGGCTTTAGCTGTTGAAAAAGATTGACCTGAAAACAGCTAAATCAAACATGATGAATTGCCTCACCTACCCTGTTTGATTTGCCATTTATTTGGCCCAAATGTACATGGAATTTCATTTCATTTTACCTTCATCTAACTAGGCGAGAACCAGATTCTTATTTGTGTTGGCCTGGCAAGACGACACTGTCCTCTTGAATGAAGGAGAGGGAATCAAAATACTGGCTAGCTCTTTTCACAGCTCAGAATATAGTAGCATTAGTTTTAGTGTGTCACCTGACCCCTGGAGAGGCTGGTTTGAGCCACGTTATGGGCGGACAGGATCCCCTGAGCCCAACCCGGGGCGGCCCTCTCCAGCAAGGAAGCCGGCTATATACAAAACAAGTGAGAACAATCAAAAATAAATATTGTGAATTTTTTGGCATTGAAACGTTCTTGAAAAATGAAGGACTATACCTTGGTGATCTTAATCCCCTCCTTTCCTTTCTTGCCTTTGTTTACCGCAGCAAAGGTGTGCCGTGCACTGTCAAAGTCCACCAGCTTCCTGTCACGCTTCGCAATACGGGCCTAGAAAGAATTTTTCAGATATGAAATGGAAATTCACAGCATGGTATACAAGCTAAACCACAATAGCATCATGGGATCTTAGTACTCTGATGTCAGGAAACTGGCCCAGGTAGGTGTCCATGGATATAAGTGCATGATCCACAAGTTTCTGATGGAAGTCTGTCCAAAGGAGGTCTGAATCCTGTTATACACACAACCATAGATACAAAAGATCAGGACGGTACAAAACCATCTTAAATACATTTTCACACAGACAAGTACTAACTATAGAGACAACTACAGAGCAGCTGGATCAGTTATAAACTAGTTAAGCTAAAACACTATTTGTGTGGTTTCTTGCAGTTACTGTGCTGAAAAACTATATTGCATTTACTAAACAATGGAGATGTAGATAAATCTAATTTATAGTGAATTACCTCCCATATCGGTTTCCTTACTCCTAATATTCTTTTTAAAGAAAGCAAACAAATAGAAAGAAATCAAATGAAAATGGTAGACATGCAAGACATTTACAATGAATGAACCTACACTACACAAATGTTTGGGGTCGGTAACTTTTTTTAAGAGAAATTATTTTTTTTTATTCAGCAAGGATGCATTAAATTGATTCGAACTGACAATAAAAATAAATAAAATTAAAAACAAGTACGACTGTTTATAACATTGATAATAATAAGAAATGTTACCTGAGCAACAAATCAGCATATTAGAATGATTTCTGGAGGATCATGTGACATTGAAGACTGGAGGAATGGCTGCTGAAAATTTCTTTTATTTATTTATTTACATTTATATTTTATAATATATTCAAATAGCACACAGTTATTTTAAATTGTAATCATATTTTCCAATACTACTACTTTAACTGCATTTTTAACCAAATAATTGCATCCTTAACATGAGAGATTTTTCAAAAACAAAAAAATATCTTAGGCAATGAAATTTTCTGAGAAAAGAAGACCCATTAATTTCTGTATTGCAAGCATGTGAAATGACAGATGGGTGTGATATTAAAACAATCAAAATGAAAAGAAGAAAAGCTGTAGCAGATACATGTACAATATATATATATGCCCACAGTGTTTTTTTTATTTAATTTTATTCTCCATCATTAGATTTACTCTTTACATTAAAGATCTCATGAAATGGTCTTATTTTCTTTTGAAAAATAAAGTTCAGGCAGGACATCCATTTTTAAAATAGTCATTAGGCAAAGAGTTGCTACTTGCAATCGACAGTTAATTGAAGATGTATTGGGGGAGGGCATTTTCAATTTTTGGATTGTGCAGGATGAGTCTTAAATATTTTAGTCCATTTTCGAAGAAAGACTACACATTTGAAACTTAACATATCTGATTAAAACAACAGCATTATTCTTTCCAAAGATGTTTGTATAAATGTATACTTTACTCACAACACCGTTCCTGACAATGACCTGAATTACTATAAAAGTGTAAAACACATTTGACTAAAAAAGGACTTAAATTAATAAAACAATAACCTCACAGATGGAGTCCACATCCTTTCTTCCATACCAATCATTCTCATACATGTCATCCAGGCACTCGTACAGACGTTTAGAAGATTCATGCATGGCTGGGGAAAACCATGAGAAAGGGATCAGCAAGGGTAAGACAACAACAAATTCAATTTATGTTCATTTTAAGCGTGTAATTTTATCAATTGGTAATCTCACATTTTACTGCAGTCAAATAGGCCCGAAGGTCTTTCTGCAGTTTGGTACCTTCCACCTATGTGAGCACATGACACTAAAGTGAGACACAGTTAAGGCATAATACCAAAGAATACCCTTATATTGCTTTAAAAAAAAATTAAGACCACAATTAGAAAAACACTCACCAGCTGTTTGTTAAAATTAATCACACCCTCTTCAAATGCCAGATCTTTAGTCTCATCTGCCTTGCCAAGCTTTTGGAGAACCTGAGAGAAGATGATTTTATTATTGACCATTTTCAAATATTGCGAAAAACACTTATTGTGTAGGCTACTGCTTGTTTTTTTAAAATATATAATTAAGAAACTGTTGTCTTCAGTGTGTAATGACAAAACAGAACCCCTATACAAATATAGCATATTGTCATTGAGTAGAACTACATAGGTTCAACATAAAAAAAAATCTACATTATCTTGTAAATGTGTCTACAACATAGAAGACTATTGTAAACGAGAGCGACAGACAATCAAAGTGTGATACTTAAATTGCCCCTACTATGCTGTTTAAAGGCTCAACATTTTGTTTTGGTTGTCTCCTATAGGCTTACATGCATCCAAGGTAAATAAATAAAAAACTAATAATAAGAAAATAATATAGGCTATATCACACGTACGTCTGCAAGATGTCTGTTAAAGATCAATTTAGTAGGTTATCACCGCTTTTCTCACAGTGTCCGAAATGGTTCGATAAACTAAAGGATCCGGTCTCTCTAATTCCCTCCTTTCCCAGAGCCTACTCTGCTCTGATTGAACAGATGAAGTACTTTGACCATGTACCTCGTTTAATAAATGCTGTCTATATATTTAAAACATTGTCAGTGTCATATCTATTGCTGAAAATGGTGGCTAGCTGGAATATTTGTTTATCAGACAAATGTACACGAATATCTAATTTTCTTGTTTCTAAGAAAAAAAGCTTATTCAGTAACGGCTGGTGCAAAGAATGTTCAAACATCTTTCAAAGGATATAACTAATCAATATCAAGAAAGCCAGATGGCCTCAAGCCTAACCACAATTTAAGTTTTTTTTTTTTTTTTTTTGAGTTTGAATAGTCTTCCAAATCTGTTGGAGTATTTTACACAGAGTTGTCAAATGTCAGGACGCAGGTATGAAGTGATGAAGGACGATGGGCAGCAGTGCGTGATGCTCTGCTCATTTGCTGTGGTGATGAGTCTGACTCATTTCCGCAAATCGGTTCTTTCAAACAGTTCGTTCGAAGAACCATTTAAAAAACGTAATTGCGTCATCGTGGCCATATTGTCATCCCAGCGTAAAATATTCTAAAACATTTCAATAAAGCCATATGTAGGCACATACCGCTGTGTATTGCGTTTCTCATTAAGTTGTATTAATAAAGCTTGTTATTGTAATTCATCTGTTCAGTTTGTAGTAGCCATGATTCAGCTAATAGAAACTAAGGGATTCAATCCTAAACATACAACAATACTAACATTCACTTATATCAAATAGTTGTCGGCTCGTTAAAAATCTGACATGTTTTTGAAAGTGACCATTCTCGGTGTGCTGATGACTCGAGATCCGCTTCAATCAACTTCGTGCACGAATCGATTATCGTTCGGACTTGTTTTGGGAAACGATTCAATGAAGAGATTCAATTTAAAGAACGATTCGTTTATGCTCATCTTTTGCACGAAACAGCTAGGCAAGGATTTAGAGGCAATAAATGGGTTAATTTGAGCTTAAAACACACATAGAGTTGATCTCCGTGGTATTCAAGCGAATACACAAATCCAGTGTAAGTTAACAGACGAAGCTTTCTATTTGTTTCCATAGCAGCCCCACTGCAATGACATAAACAGCGAGCTTGCGCCTTCAACAAAGTCAAATCCATAAATGTATTAAAATATAAGCAAATATATACCAGGCAAATGCATACTTTAGAAGGCTTTTTGCTAGTAGCCTAATGGACGAGCCTCGACTCTAATACGTTAATAGAGGACGAAACACTGACGGCCTTTTAATGTTTCATGGTGCTGAAAGGTAGGCTATAAAACACTGAGATCGGCGTTGAGAGAGATGATGTATTTAAATTTGTATCTGATGATTAAAATGTCTTACCTTTTCCTGAGCCCTGGTAATTTTTTTCTGTACATTGCTTGCTATTTTCCCTGCGGTGACCACTTTCCCCATCGGTAATTCAGCCATTTTTATCCGGATTGGGTTGTTTGCAAGTAACGCGTCAAATGAGCATTTGTTACGATATCTAATTCTACAGAGTATTATTTCCTTCAATGCAGATGCATTAAATTTTAGGCCTTATAATAACACTCGCCCCTGGAATAGAATGAACCTGCACAAGCGCACACGACATACAGATGCTCATTGACCAATGACAATAGCGCAGTCTTAAAGGGACAGTAAACCATTTTTTATGTCACACACCAACAAGGCCGTAACACAATATTTTAGGGTTATTGTATTGTTCCTGCTTGCTGATTTTTTAAAGTGAATGTATATATAACCAAAATATTTATACTTGAGGCGAGATCTTTGTCACAAGTTTCTTTCTGAAGAAAGTTGTATTGTGAATTACTGAAAATGAATGGATAGGCTAGTACTTTAAGCTATCTATAAACAATCGTAAAAACTGCTTCAGTAGCCTATTTAAATCAGTTGCATGTGCTTTAAATACATTAAAAAGGAAGAAAAAAGTAAAATAAGTGTTCGTGGTTGTACATGGGTCAGCCTCATTTGTGGATTGGCATGAACAGAAACCCATAAACTCCAAAGTTTCTCCACAAAATCTCCATCACATTTCAGCAGATTTATTCTGATTTATTTGTGGTTCTTGGGGGTTCATGGATCAAAGATTTATTGGAGCACCAGAATTAGGCAGTCCAGGGAATTTGATAGTTTGTGGCGAGACCTCAAAAGCACAGCCTCTAAGGAAGTAAGTGATATAATTGCTTCTAAAGCCAATAGTGATCGGTTGCATGCACAACAATGGCAACAAAAGGCACATGTTCCAGCTCACTCAGTCAACAATCCAAAATAAACATGAATATCTGATGGTTGAGATTGCTTTCTGCTTGTTGAAAGTCATTACATCAAATATTTATAACTTTTTGGTGTAATTTCCAACAACAGTGATGCTGGGAGCCTGTAAAACATAATGCTTCTGAACATTTTCTGGAGGTGTATAGAATTATACAAGCATCAACGGCTGTCTAACAACCATGAATTGAATCATTCCTGTGAGTTTTTCAGTCATTCATGTACATTTTCTCATGCAGTTATTTTGTTAATGGTAATTATTCTCTTTAAAACTCATTTACAGTATAAACAATATAAATATGTATGGTCTAATCTAAATTAAATGTACAAATGTTCAAATGTACAAAATCAAGGATGATTAAGCGTGTCAGTGCCATTAAAGAAATGTATTCTAAATTGTCACATCTAAAGGGATAGTTCACCCAAAAATGAAAATGTTGTCATGATTTTCTCACCCTCATGTCATTCCAAACCTCTACGAGTTTCTTTCTCCTGCTGAACACAAAATAAGATATTTTAAAGAATGTTGGTAACCAGACAGCCATTGATTTCCATAGTAGGGGGAAAAATTACTATGGAAGTCAAAGTTACCAATATTCTTTAGAATATCTTCTTTTGTGTTCAGCAGAAGAAAGAAACTCATACAGGTTTGAAACAACATCTTTAACCTACTTCCCACAAAAGTTTAAACGCAGAGGGTGCACGTGTATCTGTTCAGAGATATTTATTCATCTATCATGACGCTTTGAATTGGTATTTCAACACCAAATTGTTTTGCCTAAATTGTGAGAATGACATTGAAACAACTGCACTGTAACTATTTAACGCTGTGCTGGTCTCAGTTATACAGCAAAGTGTCCTGCATCAACGTCCATATAACTGTCACGAATCCAGTCTGTGGCCTTCCGGTCAATCACCACCAGAGGTCACCAAATCACAGCATGGACTTTTGCACTTCACTACAATACCCATCATTCATTGTATTGACTACTCGCACAGCTGATTCCACTAATCACGCTCACACCTGAGAACTATCACACACTATCTCACACACTTTATAAGCCTTGGACTTTCTCTCCCTTCTGCCGAGTATTGTATTGCATTTAGCGCTCCTCTAGTGTTAGCTACTCTACAGAGCTCATCCAGTGTTCATTGCCTTGCCTGTTCTCTTACGAGAGTATCTCTCGTACTGCGTAATATCTTACGCTATGGGGAAAACTCTTTTCCACGAGATATTGAAGCCAAAAATTATCCTTAATTTTTTACTAATGTAAAACGCTTTGCAGCAGCAAGCAGACCTAGGCGAGACAGCTCGCGCGCCTATTGGCTGCTCTGCGGCAATAGCAGCAGCCTATCGAGAGAGGCTCTGCGTGACGTCACGACGAATGGGGGCCCTTCGCGCCCATATCGTCACGTCCCGCCAGAAAGGGCGTGGTCTCGCCCTATATCTTGGCTCGATAGCTGCTCTTACGTCGATTTTCATCTCTTCAGCGAAGCCTCACGCATCGCTGGATCCAGAGTGAGAAGCCGCGCCGTCGACCTGTAGCCTTCAGCGGGACGTGCCATTGAGTCTGGAGTCGCTGGCCTCGCCGCCTTCAGCCGCCGTACCTGCTGTGCTTTCCGGCGTTATATCCTTTCCTCTGCATAGAGTGTGTGTGTGTGTTTGCTTATCTGCTTTTTCCCACCCCCTCTAAAAGAGCGGCGTCTTTTTAAAGATGCCTTCCTGCGGTTCTTGCCGAGCCCCACTCAGCGACGAGGACCGACATGTCATCTGCGTGTCCTGCCTGGGTGAGGATCACGCGGCCATCGCGCTCGCTGACGGCGGATGCCATCACTGCGAACGTTTGCCTATGGTGACTCTGCGGACTCGCCTGGCTTCGTTCTCCGAGCCCGTATCCCAGCCTGCCGTGACGCCGCGTCGCAAGAAGCGCCGCGCCCAGCGCGCTCCCGAGCTATCTCCAGCCCGCCAAAGCTCGCCGGTTCGCCCGCCAGCTTCGCCGGCTTCGCTCGAGTCGCTCACCGACGGACAGCGGCCGCCGTCCGCCGCCGCGTCCGCCATCGAGTTGGACGACAACACCGAGGCGTGTTCACTCTTGGCTTCGGATAGCGAGGATTGGGCGAGCTCTGTGGACCTCCCCTCCGCTAACGCTCCCCGCCAACCCTCTGGGAAGAGAGCCGGCATTGAGTCTGAGCTGATGCGTCTGCTCACCAAGGCCGTAGAAAGCATCGGCCTCGATTGGGAGGCACCCACGCTGCCGCCGCGCAACAGATTAGACGGGCGCTTTCTCGGCAAAGACGAGGCTCCGTCAAAATCTAGGCCCGCGCCCTTCCTCCCGGAACTTCACGAGGAGGTTGCAAAGTCGTGGAAGGCCCCCTTTTCCGCCAGGATGCGTACCTCTACCTCCGCGGCATTCTCCGCTGTCGACGGTGCGGGAAGTAGAGGCTACCTCGCCATTCCTCCGGTGGAGACGGCTGTCGCGTCGCATCTCTGCCCGCCCTCTGCGGGACGGCGGGTTCAGACGACGCTCCCGTCCAAAGCCTGCCGAGTGACATCATCGCTGCACGGACGCGCTTACACCGCCGCCGGGCAAGCAGTCTCAGCGCTGCACACGATGTCTATTCTGCAGATCTACCAGGCAGACCTCCTTCTCAAGCTGGACGAGGAGGGACCCGGTGCTATCTGTGTGGCGGACCTGAGGAGCGCTACGGACCTCGCTCTACGCGCTTCTAAAGCCGCTGCGCAAGCCATGGGGCGGAACATGGCCTCTCTCGCCGTCGCCGAGAGACACTTATGGTTGACGCTGTCCGAGATGACGGAAGCCGAGCGCTCTGTGTTCCTCGACGCGCCCATTTCCCCGGAGGGCCTGTTCGGAACGGCCGTCAAGGACTTCGCGGACAGGTTTGTTGAGGTGCAGAAGACTTCTCAGGCTATGAAGCACTTCCTGCCGAAGCGCTCGAGCTCCGCTACAGGCCGCACCAAGCCGCCTGCTCGCAGCTCTCAGCCCCAGCCTGCACCGCCCTCCGCCGCCGCCGCCTCACAGCGCCGCCAGGCCCGGGATCAGAGACCGCGGTCTCGCTCCGCCGGACGCCGCCCCCCTCACCGCGGGCCCCGGCCGAGGATTGAGATCAAGCCCGAGGCCCCAAAGTCTTCCTAGCCGCTCTAGGAAAACGACGGTGTTCAGATCCCGCTGCGGCCGGATTTCCACCAAAACTTCTCGCTCGTTCAGCCCCATGCGTTGTGACTGTACCAGTGTATTTTGCAGTGAAGCAGCCGGTGTCTCAGCCCGCTTGCCTGCACACAAAAGCTGTTTTTACGGCTACCCAGATAAATCCAATAAAGAGTGTATTTTCTGGTGTTCCGGCCTCGGCCGATGGTGTTATGAGTGTTGTAAGAATGCCCACGCCCCAGTGCCCATTCCCACACCCAGACACAGCCCGCCACGGTGCAGGGCTCGCACAAATAAAATCGACTCCGGTCGATTGTGCAAACACTGTAGTGAACGCGCCCATATCCCCATGCCCGCTTACACTACACGCTGCGTGTCCCTCGGTTTCTGTAAAAACGAAACCAACACACATTCAGTCGGCCCTAAACGACAGTGTTTTCAGTGTAGCAAATGTGCCCGTGGTCCCGCGCCCACATTTCCTCACAGACACGCCGAATCCCACGGGATTCGCCCCGCTCTCTCTCTCGGCGCTACCCGCCTCAGAGGAGATGAGCGCGGCCAGGCTGCCCGCTGTGATCACGCGCCCCCCGCCTCGAACGCCGTAAACACGGCGCTGTGTTCCCAGCACACGCGGGCTCTTGTGCCGCCGCTTTCCCGCGGCCAGAGCCCAGATTTCATTCTGCCCCTAGCTATTCACGCGGATGCGTGGTCAAGGCTTCCCGGGGTATCAGAGTGGGTGATGAACACTATAAAGAGAGGCTATTCGCTACAATTCGCTCGACGCCCTCGCCGCTACGCGGCGCGCGTCGAAACTACGGTGAAAAGCGAAGTATCTCATCTACTTCGAGCCGAGATAGCGAAACTACTGAGAAAGGGGGCTATAGAACCTTTATCTCAGGCTCAGAGCGAAGGGGGCTTATACAGCAGATATTTTCTGGTACCGAAGAAAGATGGTGGGCTCAGACCCATTCTAGATCTGAGGCTGCTGAACAGAGCGCTCGTGAAACGCCAGTTCAGGATGCTTACGACCAGGAAAATCCTCGCGCAAGTGCGCCAAGGAGACTGGTTCATGTCAATAGATCTGAAAGACGCGTATTTCCAAATACAAATAGCGTCCCATCACAGGCGATTCTTGAGATTCGCCTTCGAGGGCCAGGCATATCAATACACAGTCCTGCCATTCGGCCTGTCCCTAGCACCCCGTACGTTCACGAAGTGCATGGACGCGGCCCTCGCTCCCCTGAGACTTCGGGGCATGCGAGTTTTGAATTACTTGGACGATTGGCTGATTCTAGCTCGTTCACGAACGGAGCTCTTAGAACACAGGGCCACATTACTCGAGCACCTCGAGGAGCTGGGCCTTACAGTCAATTGGGCGAAAAGCTCACTGCTCCCCAGTCGGAGGATTTCCTTTCTGGGAACAGTGTTAGACTCGCTATCCATGACGGCACGCCTGTCACCAGAGCGCGGATTGAATATCCAGCACGTCGCGAAATCCTTCCGCCACGGCTCTATAGTCCCGCTCAGAAGGTTTCAGAAAATGCTGGGTCTCATGGCCTCAGCAGCCTCTGTACTCCAGTTGGGCCTGCTCCGCATGCGCCCACTGCAGCTATGGCTAAAAGCACGAGTTCCCCCCAGGGCATGGACCGCAGGTCTGTTTCGCCTCAGGGTCGACCATCAGTGCATTTCGGCTCTGAAACCATGGAAAGCGACCGACTGGTATCAGTCGGGCGTGAGTCTGGGGATCCCCTCAAGTGTGAAGGTGGTGTCTACGGACGCCTCCACTTCGGGGTGGGGAGCGCTGCTCGAGGGCAGACCGCTGGCTGGCCTGTGGTCAGTGCGGGAGAAGCTCCTACACATAAACTGCTTGGAATTGATAGCAGTCGACAAAGCGCTAAGGCGCTTCTGTCCCCAGATAACAGGCCACCACGTATTGGTCCGGTCGGACAACATGTCAGTGGTGGCGTACATAAATCGCCAGGGCGGCGTCAGGTCCCGAAACCTTTACAGGCTGACGGAACGCCTCCTGGTCTGGGCTCAGCACAACCTGCTCTCGCTGAGAGCGGCGCATGTGCCTGGTCACCTAAATGTGGGACCAGACAGGCTGTCCAGAAACAACGTTCCAGCAGGAGAATGGTCTCTGCACCCGCAGACGATCCAGCTGCTGTGGGAAACGTTTGGCAGAGCGCAGGTGGACCTGTTCGCGTCCCAAGAAAACGCTCACTGCCCGAGATTCTTCTCGAAAAGCCGGGACGCGCTGGCCCATGTCTGGCCCCGCCGCCCCCTTTATGCTTTTCCCCCTGTCTCACTCCTGCCTCAGGTGTTGGAGCGAATCAGGAGGGAGGGATGCCCAGTGCTACTCATAGCTCCGCTCTGGACAAACCAGTCGTGGTTCCCTGTCCTGATGCAGCTGACCAGCGCTGCCCCATGGCCGTTACCGCTGAGGAGAGACCTCCTCTCTCAGGCGGAAGGCTCGATTTGGCATCCTCGCCCGGATCTGTGGTCCCTGCACGCATGGGCCATCAACGGGTACCCGCTGACCTCCCAGAGGGAGTGCTAAACACGATCGCGCAGGCTAGAGCCCCGTCTACCAGACGGCTCTACTCCTCGAAGTGGTCTGTGTTCTCTGCTTGGTGTCAAGCGCAGGGCTTTTCACCTGTAGACTGCGGGGTTACGGAAGTGCTTTCCTTCCTTCAGGAGCTACTGGATAAGGGCAGGTCCCCTTCCACGCTCAAAGTATACGTGGCGGCCATAGCAACGTTTGCAAAACCGGTGTCTGGCCAGTCACTAGGAAAGACCGACTTAGTCGTGCGTTTCCTTAGAGGAGCTCGGAGGCTAAACCCTCCCAGGCCCCCTTCAGTCCCGACATGGGACCTTTCCACGGTCTTGGAGGCCATGAAAGGCGCCCCATTCGAGCCAATCCAGTCGTCAGACATGAAACACTTGTCTTTCAAGACAGCGTTTCTTATGGCTCTCGCTTCAGTGAAGCGCGTAGGGGACTTGCAAGCGCTCTCAGTAAGCGCGTCATGCATGGAGTTTGGACCTAACGACTCTAAGGTCATACTCAAACCAAAGCACGGTTACGTGCCGAAATCCCTCAACACACCGTTCAGGGCCCAGGTGATTTCCCTGTCTGCCCTTCCGGTTCTCAATGAGGAGAAGGACGCGAGTCTCCTTTGCCCTGTCAGGGCACTAAGGGCTTATGTGTCCCGCTCGTCTGGTTTCAGACAGACTGAGCAGCTTTTTGTTTCGTTTGGCGGCCGTACTAAGGGACTTGCCGCGTCGAAACAGAGCTTATCCAGATGGATAGTTGGTGCCATAGCGCTGGCTTACACTTCTAAGGGCCTTCAGTGCCCTTTGGGTGTTAGAGCGCACTCCACGAGAGGCATGGCCTCCTCGTGGGCATGGTCTAGCGGGGTTACCCTGCAAGATATTTGTATGGCCGCGGGCTGGGCCTCGCCGTCTACATTTATAAAATTCTATAATCTGGAGGTCCCCGCCTTACAAGCTAAGCTTTTAGCGGTATAGAATTCAGTGCTATCTGCCCGCTGTGCGGCTCGGATACTGAGTTTGGCCTGCGTATCGCTCACTGACCGGTACAGCAGCTCATTTAAAAATTGACACACTTGTGGCCACCCAGTTCAGGCTGAATGTTCACCCTGACGGTTTGGTTATTGTCATATGATTGGCCCCTTTCGGAGGCTATTTACAGGGAATGATGCTTCTAGCCTCTCTTCCCTCACTCTCTGTGAGTTTATGGTGATTATGCACTATATGCGCCCCGGGCTTCGGCCCCTGGGTCTTTGGTGTTGGATCCCTACCAGCACGGCGTGTTGCATTGTGTTCCCCATAGCGTAAGATATTACGCAGTACGAGAGATACTCTCGTAAGAGAACGTACTCGGTTACTAACGTAACCTCGGTTCTCTCTAGAGAGGGAACGAGTACTGCGTATCTTGCCGTGCTTGGAATACGCTCTGGTTCGCTTCGGCGATGAAAACCGACGTAAGAGCAGCTATCGAGCCAAGATATAGGGCGAGACCACGCCCTTTCTGGCGGGACGTGACGATATGGGCGCGAAGGGCCCCCATTCGTCGTGACGTCACGCAGAGCCTCTCTCGATAGGCTGCTGCTATTGCCGCAGAGCAGCCAATAGGCGCGCGAGCTGTCTCGCCTAGGTCTGCTTGCTGCTGCAAAGCGTTTTACATTAGTAAAAAATTAAGGATAATTTTTGGCTTCAATATCTCGTGGAAAAGAGTTTTCCCCATAGCGTAAGATATTACGCAGTACTCGTTCCCTCTCTAGAGAGAACCGAGGTTACGTTAGTAACCGAGTACGTTTTCCTGTGTTCTGATTCTAGCCTGTGTTTCCTGGATTTACCCTTAGCCTATCCCTTTGGACTCTGGTTGCACCTTGTTTGGATTTTGCTGGTTACCTGGATTATCTCTCTGTGCCTTGCCCCTGTTGGATGTTGTTTGCTGATCGTCGACCCACGCTTGCCTTAGGATCATTCTGTGTCATGCCTCTGCCATTCCTGTCTACTGTTTATTGACCTTGCCTGTTTATGACCATGGTTCGGAATAAAGCCCCTCGAATGGATCCGCACGTCTCTTGTCTTGTTCAGCCCGTAACAATAACCATGTAAACCCTTTAGCTATAAACAAGTTAAATTTGGTGTGCTCAAGAAAGATTGTACACAACAAAACAATCTGGTTGACAACCTTTTCGGCCTTTATTCATAAATGTATTTGGAACCTTTTTTTTTTTCCATTGATTCGACTGCCCTGTAGCTTTCTTGTGCAGATTTGTTAATTTATGTGTAGGCTACTATTACTTCATTTTATTTTATTATAAAATTATTATCATTATATTTATGTTTTTAAGAAATTATTTATTCAGCTTTTATTGTCTTTACATTTGGATTTTCAAATTCAACCACTGTCGCATGTAGACTGTTATTTATCAATATTGTTGCCTTGATGCCTGTTTTGTTGGTAAATTAGTCTGATTTCAATAAAAAAAAAGGGTTTTGCCCAAATCGAAAAGCTGGTGTACCTCGTTTAAAAGGGACGCGTTAGCGACTGTTTAAAATACAATTTTAGGAGTATTTACGTCACCGTTACGTCCCTGCAGTTGCGCGAGCATCGGAGCATTGGTGGCAGGAAAACAGTTTTGAAAACGGGCGAAATTTCTCGAGCCTTTGAGAAATAGTCAGAATGCTATTGTGCTGATGTAGCTGTTACGCAGGAGGGCAGTAGTGCTGCAATGTCTCGTTGTTCAGCCTGTTGAAAACCCGAATCTGAAACCCTGACCTGTGTGCTGCCTATTATAGCCTACTTTGCGCCAACAACAGATGAACAGAAACAGTATTTGTATATAAACGAAGGTTTCTTTACATCTCATTAATGACCATTGGTTTATGCTTGCCTATTTAAACGAGTCTAAATTCATTCGACGTTCCTGAAGCGTGTCTTGTTTCAGCACTAGACAGCGCCAGGGAGAACCGAGAGTCAAAACTCACATAGCCTATTTCCTAAAACAAATAGCCCTAAGAAAAGTGCTATCTTATATTCTTGTTATAATAAAACACATAAAACCAGTAAAGCAATAGTCACAACTTTATTCTTTCCATGGTATACAGTTCCGTTCAATAAAGTGCTGCTGTCACATTTTGGTAACGTTGGCCGCTCTGCTTTTAAAAAAATCTTATAAATGTTTTATTATTTATTATCGCAACGTCCTCTACGTGTTTACAACTTTGCATTAAAGTAGAAAAGCCAGAAATGCAGCATCGACCTAGGGACCACATTAATTTGTTAAAGTGCAAGCAAGGTAATAACAAATAGCCTTTCTTGATATTAAAAAATATCCCCTGTAATTTAAAAACCCAGTGTAATCCAGCAAAATTGAATACAGGGTTATAATTCATTAATAATACATTAAGCCTGTAAAGTCTGAATTAATAGTCAGACATGTAAAAAAATGTGGGAAAAATCTAAAGAGAGAGAGATTGCATGTGTGCTTTATGCTTTGTAAATGGAACAGTTTATTGAACCCTTATAATTAGATTTTAAAAATCCAAAGAGTGAGAGATAGAGAGAGTTTATGTGCTTTATGGTTTGTAGAAATCAGGCTTTTTCTGGCTTATACAATATGTGAGAATATGGAGGAGGAAAATATGAAGGAGATTGCATATGCTAAAGTTTAGGTGCTTAATAGGAAAAGGATGTACCGCCTGCAGGTAATTTTGATATTGTAGGTATCAACTGGCCAGAATTGTGAGATCGCAATAGACGTGAAGGACTATAATGCATTAAGAGGTTGCTCAAGAACTGGGGAGCTAAACCCCTTAGTTCTTTGTAAGTAATTAGAAAGATTTTGAAATGTAGGCTTATACAATGTTTAATAGGGAGTGTTGACAGAACCTGGCTACGGTCATACTTCCTGGTTCTAGTGAAAACTCTGCTGTGTTTTTAGTCTCGCCATAGCCTGACTTAGCCTGGTTCTACCAGACTCTCGTACATTTCATTTGTAGAGAGAGTCTGGCACCACTCCATTGACAAAAGTTTACTTCCTTGTAGGCGGGAACTCTATTGAAGTCTAAAACTATTGGATCTGCCCAGAGTCACTCTATCTGTCATAACCAATCGCTAACGTTTGGCCGTGACGTATGTCTTTTCCCGAACCCCGTGGCAGGATGGCCATAAACACAAAACTAAGCAAAGATTGTTCGGTAACGCTTCCTTTTACAGTACAGTACTTACAGTGTACTTACAGTGTACTTACCTAGAAAGTACTGGCTAATATAAGGTAAGTACATGGAACAGGGGTAGGTTTAGGGGTAGGTTCAGGGTTAGTACTAGTTATTACCCAGTAATTGCAGTTACTAAAATAAGTACATAGTATTTAAATGGGTAACTGGACTGTAAAAGGAAGCGTTACCGATTGTTCTTGCTCCAGCTTTAACTTCTTGATATTCGGCAGAGTTGCCACAACGGACCGAATGGCTTCACTCGCATCTGTCTCCTCTGCCATTACTCAACTACAACTCAAAATAACGCACGAGTCGACATCAACGTCATCGTTCTCAGCCACTCTCGCTGATTGGCCTGGTAAAAATTGATTTCTGGAAACCGAAGTCTACAGCACAATCCCAGACGTAGTACTGAAGGAAAATTAAATTGAGCAGAAGTGCGTAGGAGGGCGGAGCCAGGCTAAGCCAGACCTAGACTGACGGTCTGGGCTCTACCGCAGCTTTTCTTGGCCAAGGATGTCATGATCCGGGTTCCTCCCTTCTCTGTCTCCCTCTTGTGGTCACACATTACACTCACTCATTACACTTTCACTTTTGTCTCATCAGGTTCAGCTGTTCCCGTTTACCTTAATCTCCGCTCACCTGTCTCTCCTTTCCTCTAATGCTTCCTACTATTTCTAACCCTCTCTTTGTCTGTCTTCTTGTCAGTTTATTGCAAGCGAAACATGCAGATAACATTGCTCTTACCTCTCTCATCAAGAGTTGTGTCTCGTCCTGTCCCGTCCTGTCCTGTGTGGTTCATGTGGAAGCTTCGCCTTGAGCTGGTAGATTCATCCGTAATCTTACACGCTCACATAACTCTGCCCTGCCAATTCAGACGCTGTGTTCCTGGCCAGACGCGGTATCCAGTCAACGGTACACTCGACGGGTCTCGTCTCTCTCGGCAGTCTGCACTGGGGTCTCAGCCTCACCAAACGCGTGGCCGCGTTTCAAGAATCCCAGTGACTATATTTTCTACGTCCTGCTGTTTATGTTCTATTTCTACAAGTGAAGATTTCTGTTTGGACTGTTACCTGAGAATCCTGAGAAGATTTATGTTTCTTATTTAATTCAGTGATTCGTGCCTCATTTCCATTAAAGACTCTTATCATTGTGAAACTCGCTTTTGGTCCTCTGTTCTATAGATTCACAACAGAATAAACTGACCACTATGGACCAAGCGAGCAGCATTCCCTTTCAAACGGCAGTCGAACTTCAGGGTGCAATGCTGGGCAGACACGAGCAGGAGATATCCACCGCTCGCCAGGCTGTCGACTCCCTCGCTAATCAGATGGCGGACCTCTCTCATCAGGTTCATCTGGTACGCCACGAGCCACCCGCCTCTGAGACCCTTGAGGTCTCTGAACCACGCATCAACAACCCTCCTGTCTATTCCGGTGAGCCTACTCAATGCCGCTCATTCCTCACTCAATGCGAGGTAGTTTTCTCGTTACAGCCTGCCACTTACGCTCGGGAGCGAGCCAAGGTCGCCTATGTAATCTCTCTCCTCGCTGGAAGGACCCGGGACTGGGGAGCGGCCAACTGGGAGGCAGAGGGTGATTGCGTCTTTGACTTCACGCTTTTTAAACAGGAGATGATCCGTGTCTTCGACCGGTCAGCACATGGCGAGGAGGCTTCACGACTTCTTTCGTCTCTTCGCCAGGGGAGACGTTCTGTCACTGATTTCTCCATTGAGTTCCGCACCCTTTCAACATCCTGCGGGTGGAACGAGCCGGCTCTGGTTGCGCGCTTTCTGGAGGCGTTGAATCCTGACCTCAGGGACGAGATCTTCATGCGCGAGGTGCCGGCTCGACTTGACGCTCTCATCGATTTGGCGATCCGGATCGAGAAGCGGTTTGACTTACGTCACAGAGCACGTAGGTCCCAAGCCGCCCTGTTCCAACTTCTTTCACTAGCGCTTCTCCTCATGCTTCTGACACGGACCCAGAACCCATGCAGCTTGGTGGTCTCCGAATTACTTCTAAGGAGCGTGAGTGACGCATTACCAATCGTCTGTGTATGTACTGTGCTTCAGCCACCCACTTTGTCACTAACTGTCCGGTAAAAGCCAGAGCTCGTCAGTAGGTGGAGGGTTACTGGCGAGCGTGATGTCTAGGAACTCTCCATCCAAGTCCTGTACTACCCTTCCGGGACTTCTTCGGTGGCCCGTCTCATCTGTCTCCTGCGAGGTTCTGATCGACACAGGGGCGGAGGGGAATTTCCTCGATGAGGTGTGGGCTCAGAAACAAGGTATTCCTCTCATAGACTTAAAAGACTCTACTCCTCTCTATGCCCTAGATGGTAGCTTCCTTCCCAGGATAAAGCAGAAGACTATCCCTCTGACGCTTACCGTCTCGGGTAACCATAAAGAGACAATTTCTTTTTTAATTTTTCGTTCTCCCTTTTCTCCTGTGGTACTCGGTCATCCGTGGCTAGTACAACATAATCCCCACATCAACTGGTCCGACGGATCCATTCTGTCATGGAAATTGTCTTGTCATGTTGAGTGTCTAACCTCTGCTGTTCCTCCTTTTTCCTCTGTGTCTGTTTTTCAGGAGGAGCCCGGTGATTTGTCTGGAGTTCCGGAGGGTTACCACGATCTGCGAGAGGTCTTTAGTCGTGCCCGGGCCACTTCTCTCCCTCCCCATCCTCCGTACGATTGTAGTATCGACCTTCTTCCAGGGGCCACGCCCCCGCGCGGCAGATTATATTCTCTATCGACTCCCGAGAGGAAGGCGCTAGAGAATTATCTGTCCGATTCTCTTAATGCCGGTACTATTGTTCCTTCCTCGTCACCCGCCGGAACAGGTTTCTTTTTGTCAAAAAGAAAGACGGTTCGTTACGTCCCTGTATCGATTATCGAGGGCTGAACGAGATTACGGTCAAGAACCGTTATCCCTTACCTTTAATGTCGTCAGCCTTTGAGATCCTACAGGGAGCTAAGATTTTCACCAAACTTGATCTTCGTAACGCATATCATCTTGTTCGTATAAAGGAAGGTGACGAGTGGAAGACCGCTTTTAACACGCCCCTCGGTCACTTTGAATATAAGGTCCTTCCCTTCGGTCTGGTCAACGCTCCCGCCGTGTTCCAAGCCCTTATCAATGATGTCTTACGAGATATGCTAAATATATTTGTATTTGTCTATCTCGATGACATTCTCATTTTCTCTCCCTCACTTCAAGTTCATGTCCAGCACGTTCGTCGAGTCCTTCAGCGTCTGTTAGAGAATCGACTCTTTGTCAAGGCGGAGAAATGTTCGTTTCATGTCCCGTCGGTTACGTTTCTGGGCTCAGTCATTTCGGCACAGGGAATTAGTATGGATCCTGCTAAAGTCCGGGCGGTCACTGAATGGCCCGTTCCTGACTCTCGGGTTGCGCTTCAACGCTTTCTTGGTTTCGCTAATTTCTACCGTCGATTCATACAAGGCTTTAGCCAAGTAGCCGCGCCCCTCACTGCGCTGACGTCTGTTAAGTCCCGCTTTAGATGGTCAGAGGCTGCTCACGCGGCTTTTGTTCAGCTAAAGACTCTTTTTACCTCCGCTCCTATCTTAGTCTCTCCCGACGTCTCGGAACCATTTATTGTTGAGGTCGATGCCTCGGAGGTCGGGGTCGGGGCCGTCCTTTCTCAGCGCTCTTCTACGGATGGAAAGGTACATCCCTGCGCATTTTATTCTCATCGTCTCACGCCCGCCGAACGAAATTATGATGTTGGCAACCGCGAACTGCTCGCCGTTCGTTTGGCGCTGGGCGAATGGAGACACTGGTTGGAGGGCTCCTCCGTTCCTTTCGTCGTTTGGACAGATCATCGAAATTTAGAATACATCCGTTCGGCTAAAAGACTCAATGCCCGCCAAGCCCGCTGGGCTCTGTTTTTTACGCGTTTTGACTTTTCCATCTCATTTCGCCCGGGTTCTAAGAATGTCAAACCTGATGCCCTTTCTCGCCTCTTTGACTCCCCCGACGCAGCCGTTACCCCTGAGGTTATTATTCCTCCCGGTCGTGTCGTGGGTACTGCCGTGTGGGGTGTCGAGAGGTTAGTCAAACGTGCACTATCTCAGGTTTCCGTGCCGCGTAACTGTCCTAAGGATCTCCTTTTTGTTCCCATGTCCGTTCGCCGCGCTGTTCTCCAATGGGGACATGCGTCCAAATTGTCAGCCCATCCCGGCGTTTGGGGCTCTCTTGCTTTTATCCGCCAGCGCTTCTGGTGGCCCACTATGGGACGCGATACACGTCGCTTTATCGCCTCTTGTATAACCTACGCACAGACCAAGACCAGCAATTCTCCCCCAGCTGGTTTGCTTCGACCGCTCCCTGTTCCAGCTCGACCCTGGTCTCATATTGCTCTTGATTTCATTACCGGGCTTCCTTTGTCGGCTGGCAATACGGTTATCTTAACTGTTGTCGATCGCTTTTCTAAATCAGCACGTTTCATCCCACTCACTAAACTTCCATCTGCCAAAGAGACAGCCCAGATAATGGTAGATCATGTTTTCAAAATACATGGTTTACCTACCGACGTGGTTTCTGATAGAGGTCCGCAATTCTCCGCTTTCTTCTGGAAAGAATTTTGCCGTCTCATTGGGGCTACTGCCAGCCTCTCGTCGGGTTTTCATCCCCAAACCAATGGGCAAGACGAACGCGCCAATCAGATTGTTGTCCGCATTCTCCGCAGCCTTGCTCATCGTTGTCCCACGTCATGGTCTGAGCAACTGGCCTGGGCGGAGTATGCGCACAACTCCCTCCCATCCTCTGCTACGGGTCTTTCGCCTTTCCACTGTTGCCTCGGTTACCAGCCTCCTTTATTTTCGTCTCAGGAGACTGTATCCAATTCACCGTCGGCTCAGGCCTATATTGACCGTTGTAAAAGCACTTGGAGGAGGGTGAGAACTGCACTTCGTCGCTCTAACACTCGCATGAGCATCACCGCCAATAGGTGTCGGGTCAAGAGTCCGCGCTACGTTCGTGGACAGCGTGTGTGGCTTTCCACCGCTAATTTGCCCTTACATTCTGAGTCCCGTAAGTTGGCGTCCCGTTTTATCGGGCCATTTCGTATTATTAAGATCATTAATCCTGTCGCGGTACGACTTCGCCTTCCACCCTATCTCCGTCGGGTCCATCCTGTTTTCCATGTTTCACATATTAAGCCCATCGTTCGCGCGCCCTCTCGTCCTGTTTGTCCACCTGTTCAGATTGATGATTCTCCTGTTTTCCGAGTTCGTCGCATCCTTGACACACGCCGCCGGGGTCGTGGTCACCAGTACTTAGTCGATTGGGAGGGGTATGGGCCGGAGGAGAGAAGCTGGGTACCCTCTCGGGACATCTTGGACCCTTCGCTTATTGATGAGTTCCTCCGTTCTCGCCAGTCCTCCTCCTCGGGAGCGCCAGGGGGCGCTCGTTGAGAAGGGGGTACTGTCATGATCCGGGTTCCTCCCTTCTCTGTCTCCCTCTTGTGGTCACACATTACACTCACTCATTACACTTTCACTTTTGTCTCATCAGGTTCAGCTGTTCCCGTTTACCTTAATCTCCGCTCACCTGTCTCTCCTTTCCTCTAATGCTTCCTACTATTTCTAACCCTCTCTTTGTCTGTCTTCTTGTCAGTTTATTGCAAGCGATACATGCAGATAACATTGCTCTTACCTCTCTCATCAAGAGTCGTGTCTCGTCCTGTCCCGTCCTGTCCTGTGTGGTTCGTGTGGAAGCTTCGCCTTGAGCTGGTAGATTCATCCGTAATCTTACACGCTCACATAACTCTGCCCTGCCAATTCAGACGCTGTGTTCCTGGCCAGACGCGGTATCCAGTCAACGGTACACTCGACGGGTCTCGTCTCTCTCTGCAGTCTGCACTGGGGTCTCAGCCTCGCCAAACGCGTGGCCGCGTTTCAAGAATCCCAGTGACTATATTTTCTACGTCCTGCTGTTTATGTTCTATTTCTACAAGTGAAGATTTCTGTTTGGACTGTTACCTGAGAATCCTGAGAAGATTTATGTTTCTTATTTAATTCAGTGATTCGTGCCTCATTTCCATTAAAGACTGTAATCATTGTGAAACTCGCTTTTGGTCCTCTGTTCTATAGACTCACAACAAAGGACTGCCCAAGAGGACGTTTGACTGACATGTAACCAATCACAGTTTGTTTTGTGCCACGTCATGTTTAGGGGCGTCATAACAATATAATGTAGATGTCCCTACAATAACGTCTCGGTTACTAACTTAACCTCGGTTCCCTGAGAGTAGGGAATGAGTATTGCGTAAGTAGCTTACAAGGGAAAACTCCTTTTCTCGAGAATATTGAAGCAAATTTTTTAAAACGCTGTGCAGCTGCACAGCAGACCTACAGCTGAGCGCCTTAGCTCGCTCATTGACTTGTGTTGAAGCAACTGCACAAACCTATGGCGAGTCGGCTTGGATGAGCAAATCAATCAGGACGCTTCACGCCTGCACGCATCAGAGCCCACCAGAATGGGTGTGGCTTAAAGATAAGCCCCCATTTCGCCATATAATTCAGGTTAAATCGACTGAAGCGATCCCCTGACCATAGCACAGTAGCACGGAGAGTTACGCAATACTCATTCCCTACTCTCAGGGAACCTAGGTTACGCTAGTAATCGAGACGTTCCCTTTCGAGAGGTCTCTCGTATTGCATAAGTAGCTTACACTATGGGAACCCCTTCCAAAACGCTGTGTTCTTTAAAACTTCGCCCCATACTATAGGGCCAAGCGCCCGAGGCTCATAGAAGAGTAAAGTTATGAGTCCTAATATGGCCAGATCAGTATTGAGCCTTATATAGGGAAAGAATAGGAATGGGCATTATAAGAGGCCTTTCTCCTTCTTATATGGTATATAGAACCGCAGTTCATGTTTACCCAGGACCAGACAGACGTCGGGCCTTATAATTGTGAAAATATGCTTAACACTTTATTCATTCAGGAAGAACCCTCGCTTGCAAAGCAGGAACTTCCATATTATAAAACCTCATAAATGTGGATGGTGAGACCCAGCCTGCCACTGCACACATATCTTCAATTGGTATTCCACTCGACCATGCCCACGACGAGGCCATGCCTCTCGTGGAATGAGCTCTGATGCCTATGGGACAACGGAGACTCATAAGCCAGCGAGATAGCATCTACTATCCAGCTTGACAGTCTCTGCTTCGTGGCCGTAAAACCTCTGGTACGGCCTCTGAAGCATATGAAGAGCTGTTCTGACAGCCTGAAGGGGGCAGAACGCTCCAAATAGACTCTGAGAGCCCTCACAGGGCATATTAGGTTTGTGTCTCCTTCGTCTTCTGACGAAGGAAGAGATGACAAGCAAAGTGACCTGCACTCTGAACAAAGTTGAGAGCACTTTAGGAACATACCCGTGCCTGGGCTTAAGGACGATTCGTTGGGTCTGAATTCAAGGCAGAAAGCACTCACTGTCGCTTGACTGATGCCAGTGCTAGCAAGAGGGCAGTTTTGAGTGAAAGCGGCTTCAGGTCAGCAGACTGAAGTGGCTTGAAAGGGACCCTTTCATGGCCTCCAGGACCGTGGAAAGGTCCCTAATAGGAATAGAGGGGGGTCGAGGCGGGTTTATCCTTCTGGCCCCTTTGAGGAAGTGCACGACTAGGTTGTTTCTTGCCAGTGATCGGCCACGTGGGCGTGAAATGCTGCTATGGCCGCCACATATACTTTGAGCGTGGAAGGGGTGTGACCCGCGTCCAAAAGCTCTTGTAGAAAGGAAAGTACCCTTGTTACTCCACATGAGTAGGGGTCCAGGTTCCGTGCTGTGCACCAGCTGGAGAACACTGACCATTTTAGAGCATAAAGATGCCTGGTTGAAGGCACTCTCGCTTCATTAATGGTATTTACCACCTTATCCGGAAGGTTCCCGGATACCCGTTGAGGAGCCATGCATGGAGGGCCCACAAGTCGGGACGGGATGCCAGATCGTCCCGTTCACTTGTATGAGGAGGTCTCTCCTCAGCGGTATCAGCCATGGGGCTGATCCCAGCAGCTGAGTCAACTCGGAGAACCATGACTGGTTCTTCCAGAGCGGGGCTACCAAGAGCACTGCACACTTGCTCTCCCTGATCCGTTCGATGACCTGAGGTAGCATCGTGACTGGCGGGAATGCGTACAGCAGGCGGCGTGGCCAGTTCTGGGCCAGCGCGTCCCTGTCTTTGGAGAAAAATGTTTGGCAATGAGCGTTGTCTTCTGAGGCGAAAAGGTTGACCTCTGCCTTGTCGAAGATGCTCCATATCATCTAAACCACTTGCGGGTGAAGAGACCATTCCCCTGGGGGGACATTGTCTCTGGATAGCATATCCACACCCTGGTTCAGTATCCCTGGCACGTGCGCCGCTCTTTAGCGAGCGCAGGTTGAGCTGAGCCCATAGCAAGAGGTGTTTGGCCATGGTGATGGGACGAATGAATTGCCTGTGATGGGGTGCTATCTGAATGTGAAAGTAAGCATCTTTCAGATACACTGAAAAAAACAATCCCCTGGGCGAATCTGCGCGAGGATTTGTTTGGTTATCAGCATTGTGAACGAGCACTTTGTTCAGGTCTGAGATCTAAGATGGCCCTGAGGCCACCATCTCTCTTTGGAATGAGGAAATATCGACTGTAAAAACCCCACTTGCTTAGTGATAAAGGAACTGGCTCTACAGCCCCTTTCAGTAACAGTTTTGATACTTCGGTGCGGAGGACGTGAGCTGTATCTCACCGATGTCTTGGCCACAGCTAGAAAGAGTGGGGGTCTGTGAGCAAACTGTAGCGAGTAGCCTCATTTTATTATGTTCAACACCCATTTTGATATTCCGGGGATGGCTTCCCAGGCCTTGGCCCACATAGCTAGGGGTTGAATGAAGTCCGGGGACGGGCCTGTCAGGTCCGGGATTCGAACATAGAGTGTGTTGCTGGTAACCCAAGGTTCTAACCACTGTTCTATGGGGCAGTGTGGACCCAATTGGCAGATAATCACAAGAGGCAGGTTTTTGAAGGAAAAAACAGATAGCCTTTACTTAGTTCTCCTCTTGAATCAACACAAAAGATCCAGCATAAGTTCTGGGTTTAGCAAGATACAATTCCACAATGGAAGATGCAGGCAAAAATAATCCAAAAACATAAAGCAATGTTTTCCAGAGAAAACCTGGTCAAAAGGTCTGAGCAAAAAGTCTTTCAAGTTTAGACCAAACGGGAAAAACACATAAGGCTTAGACTAGGCAAGAGAACTTCAAAATACAGCAAAAATACAAGCAAATGCAAGTCCTTAAATATATACATGTTAACACTAACTAGCTAGGTACAGGTGATTTCATTGAACTAATAATGAGCAGTGAATTAGTAGGACGATGTGGAATGTCTTGTGCTCTCAGTCTCCCTCTGCTGGACAGACCGTGGTGTGACAGGGCCCCCCCCCTTTACGGCCAGCTCCCGACGGCCCAGGACGGTCAGGATGCAAGCGATGGAATGTCTTGATCAGATCTGGGTCTAAGATGTGTCGTGCTGGCACCCAGGTACGCTCCTCAGGCCCATAACCTTGCCAGTCGATCAGGTAGTGAAAGCCACGACCACGGCGTCTTGAATCAAGTAGCCTCTTCACGGTGTACGTGGGACCACCTTCTATGATACGAGGGGCGGGAGGGGTGCGGGCTGGAGGAGACAAAGGCGAGGTTAATACAGGTTTCAAAAGAGAGACATGAAAAGTAGGTCTTACTCTTAAAGAACTTGGTAGGGCTAGCTGGTATGTAACAGGGTTGACCCGTCTGGTGATTTTGAATGGGCCAACAAATCTTGGGGCAAGTTTCTTGGATTCAACCTTTAATGGTAAGTCCTTAGCTGAGAGCCAGACTCTTTGTCCGATTCTGAAGTGTGGAGTTGCCCTCCTTCTCTTGTCCGCATACCTCTTGTAGCGGGTGGAAGCACTCTTCAAGGCTACGTGAGCCCTCTTCCAAGTCCTTCTGCAGCGCTCGACAAATCTCTCAGCATTAGGGACCCCAACTTCTATCTCTTGGCTGAAGAACAATGGTGGCTCGAATCCGAATTGACACTTGAATGGAGATAGACCAGTGGAGGAGCTACGTAAAGTGTTGTGTGCCAGCTCTGCCCATGGTAAGAAACGACTCCAGGAGGATGGCTGATGAGACGTGAAGCAGCGAAGATATTTCTCCAACTCCTGATTTATCCGTTCTGTTTGGCCGTTTGACTGAAGGTGGAAACCTGAGGAGAGACTGACAGAAGAGCCAAACAGGGACCAGAATGCTTTCCAGTAACGAGACATAAACTGGGGACCTCGATCAGAAACAATGTCCACTGGAATTCCATGGACTCTTACCACATTCTGAAGAATAAGGTCGGCAGTCTCTTTGGCAGAAGGGAGTTTCGGTAACGGGATGAAGTGTGCAGACTTAGAAAAGCGGTCCACCACCACCAGTACACTAGTGTTACCTTCAGATACGGGTAAACCAGTGATAAAGTCCATGGAGATGTGCGACCAGGGGCGTTGTGGGATAGGCAAGGGATGGAGAAGGCCGGCAGGGCGCTGATTAGAGGATTTCTGTTGAGCACAGACTGGGCAGGCTTGTACAAAAGATCGAACCGCTCTTGTCATCCCTGGCCACCAGAAGCGTCTCTGAATACAATCCAACGTCCTCTCAGTTCCTGAATGTCCAGCAAGGGCAGAAGCATGACCCCACTGGAGGACTTCGGACCTTACTTTCTTGGGCACAAACAAGCACCCTGCTGGGATTTCATCAGGAATGTTTACACCCCGTAGAGCCTCACGCACCGTATCCTCAATGGACCGACGAACCGGTGCAAGAATGCAGTCTCTGGGGATGATGAACTCTGGGGAACGATCCCTCTGTGAACAATCATACTGGCGTGACAAGGCATCAGCCTTAACGTTCTTGGATCCAGGTCTGTAAGAGATCACAAAATTAAAACGGGTAAAAAAGAGAGCCCACCTGGCCTGCCGGGGGTTAAGGTGCTTTGCCTGCTGTAGGTAGGACAGGTTTTTGTGATCTGTCCACACAATAAAAGAATGCTTGGCCCCCTCCAGCCAGTGGCGCCACTCTTCCAGTGCAAGTTTCACAGCAAGGAGCTCTCGGTTACCAACATCGTAGTTTCTCTCAGCTGGTGACAGGCGTCTGGAAAAGAAAGAACACGGATGGACTCTGTTATCTGTGATAGACCTTTGGGAGAGCACTGCCCCTACTCCCACTTCTGATGCATCCACCTCCACGATAAATGGCAATTCAGGGTCTGGGTTAACCAGGATTGGAGCAGAAGAAAATAGTCCTTTTAACATTTCGAACGCTTGCTGAGCCTCAGCAGTCCAGTGGATACGAGCGGGTGATCCCTTAGTAAGTGTGGAGATGGGTGCTGCAATCGTGCTGAAATTGCGAACAAACTTCCTGTAGAAGTTGGCAAAACCAAGAAATCTTTGTACCTGCTTTAGTGATTTGGGCTGGGGCCAGTTGGTGATGGCAGACACCTTCATTGGTTCCATCTGGATGCCTTCTTGTGAGACAACATAACCTAGGAATGAGACTTGGGGCACATGGAAGTCACATTTTTCAAGCTTTACAAAAAGGTGATTCTCAAGAAGCTTCCTCAGGACCTGTTGGACATGGTGAATGTGTTCCTGTAGAGAGTCTGAGAAAATCAGTATGTCATCTAGATAGACAAACACAAAATGATTCAACATCTCCCTCAAGACGTCATTGATGAAGGCCTGAAATACTGCTGGGGCGTTAGCTAAACCAAAAGGCATGACTAGATATTCCCAGTGGCCAGTTGGGGTACTGAAGGCTGTCTTCCATTCGTCTCCCTCCCTTATGCGTACCA
The DNA here is from genome assembly GCA_036326025.1 of Chrosomus eos. Taxonomy (NCBI): domain Eukaryota; kingdom Metazoa; phylum Chordata; class Actinopteri; order Cypriniformes; family Leuciscidae; genus Chrosomus; species Chrosomus eos. The sequence goes on along the minus strand of CM070826.1, from coordinate 29,043,993 downwards.
GGTTGTACGCACCTCGCAGATCTAACTTTGAAAAGATCTTAGCTTTCTGGAGCAGTTCAAAAGCCGAAGACATTAGTGGGAGAGGGTAACGATTCTTAACAGTCACTTTATTGAGCCCACGATAGTCTATACAGGGCCTAAGACTACCGTCTTTCTTGGGGACAAAAAAGAAACCAGCACTAGCTGGTGAAGATGAAGGGCGAATAAAACCAGTACTCAAAGCATCCTGGATATATTCGTTCATGGCCTTGGTCTCTGGGGCAGAGAGGGAATAGAGGTGACCTCTAGGAGGGAGTGCACCAGGAAGAAGGTCAATAGCACAATCATAAGGTCTATGAGGGGGTAGCTTAGTAGCACATTGTTTGCTGAACACTTCTCTCAAGTTATAGTAATCAGTGGGCATGAGTGTTAGATCTTGTAGTTTATTCAAGGAACAGGCACTCACCTCCTCAATAGCTGCCAGAATCTCTTTACTCCCGACCACGGTGGAAGCAGGAGAAGTACAAGAATCCTCGCACACAGAGCCCCAACGGAGGAGAGTTCCAGTGGTCCAAGAGAATTGAGGGTCGTGAAGCCGCAGCCAGGGGTAACCTAGAATAAGGGGTTCTCTGGAAGACTTGATCAGATAAAAAAAAATTGTTTCATGATGGTTAGTATCAATGGTCAAGCATAAAGGAACTGTTCTGAACTTGATTATTCCAGACCCTATTGGTCTGCCATCAAGGGCTTCAAACTTCCAGAATGAAGAGCAAGTCTCATAAGGGATACACATTTTCTTAGCCAAATCAATGTCCAAAAAGTTATCCGCTGCACCTGAATCCACAAATGCTTTCAAAGTCACGGTCTTCTTGGTATCCCCCCGAGTAAGCGTAGCTGGCAGCAGTAAACGGGAGTGAGGAGTGTCAAACTGAGCAGTCCCACTCGCTAAGGTCCCCACTCCCCTTAGCGAGCCTTGGCTTTTAAAGCTAACTCGGGGCAGGATGAGCGCAAGTGGTTAGAGCCACCACAATAGAAACACAGACCTTCTCTCAAGCGTCTCTCTCTCTCCTCAGGTGAGATGCGGGTCCTCCCAAGCTGCATAGGCTCTTCCTCCGTCTGTGGAGTTAAATGGGAAACGTCTGGGACACTGGGGGATGATAACATGGGCATGTCTCGGTTAGTGCAGCGTTCTCTTCTTCTTTCACGAATACGGTTATCAATTCGGACAGACAAAGTTATGAGTTCTTCCAGACTTGTACCCCAATCTCTACTGGCTAATTCATCCTTAACCCCTTCAGAAAGGCCACGATAGAATGTTGAAATGAGTGCCTCTTACCCCACTTACTTATGAATACTTATGAATCCCACTTACTCTCAGAAGCCAAAGTACGGAAATCAATGGCATAGTCGGCCACGGATTGATGCCCCTGATGTAGGTCTAGTAGTCTCCTTGCCGCCTCACGGCCACTAACTGGATGGTCAAACACTTGTTGAAGAGTATCTGTGAACACTTGTAGATTAGAGCAGATGGGGGACTGTTGTCTCCAGAGGGTTGAGGCCCAATCCAATGCACGATCACTCAACAAGGATATAATGTATGCAATCTTAGCCCTCTCAGAAGCAAAGGTGGCTGGTTGGAGTTCAAAGATGAGTGATACTTGAGTCAGGAAACCCTTGCAGGTACCAGGCTTCCCACCATAGCGCTGAGGGGTTGGAATCTTTGGTTCTTGGGACATTGGTGCAGTTAATGGTGGGATTTCTGGTGCTGGTAGTAATCCAGGTTCTTGAGGTGAGCCTGTTTGTAGTTGTGATAGCGACTCACCAATCTGGTTCACAGCATCTGTCAGTCTCTGGAGCTGTGTCTCATGTGTCCCAAGCAAAACACCCTGTTTGCTAATGGCTCCGTGAATCTGTTCAGTATCTGCCCGGTCCATATCGATTTTGGCTCAGTCTTGCTGTCAGGTCCGGGATTCGAACCTAGAGTGTGTTGCTGGTAACCCAAGGTTCTAACCACTGTTCTATGGGGCAGTGTGGACCCAATTGGCAGATAATCACAAGAGGCTGGTTTTTGAAGGAAAAAACAGATAGCCTTTACTTAGTTCTCCTCTTGAATCAACACAAAAGATCCAGGATAAATTCTGGGATTAGCAAGATACAATTCCACAATGGAAGATGCAGGCAAAAATAATCCAAAAACATAAAGCAATGTTTTCCAGAGAAAACCTGGTCAAAAGGTCTGAGCAAAAAGTCTTTCAAGTTTAGACCAAACGGGAAAAACACATAAGGCTTAGACTAGGCAAGAGAACTTCAAGACTGAGCAAAAATACAAGCAAATGCAAGTCCTTAAATATATACATGTTAACACTAACTAGCTAGGTACAGGTGATTTCATTGAACTAATAATGAGCAGTGAATTAGTAGGACGATGTGGAATGTCTTGTGCTCTCAGTCTCCCTCTGCTGGACAGACCGTGGTGTGACAGGGCCGCTTTGTGATAGGGACCTGGATGCCCAGCTGTTTTGTATTTGTGATACTGTGTGAACAGTGCTTTCGTGCAGGGGTGCGTACTTCATAGTGGGCACACAACCTACATTCATTACGTTTCCAGCGTGAGCTGGGGGAAACTGACACTGTGGGAACAGTGTTTATGTGTAGGGGTGCATACTTCATAGTGGGCACATAATCTACATTTATGACTTCTCCAGCATGAGCCGGAGGGAAAACTGATACTTCGGGGACAGGGTTTATGTGCAGGGGTGCGTACTTTATAGTGGGCACACAGCCTACATTTATTACAGGCAGAAAAGATATATTTTCGTGCTTTATTTTGGTTGACGTAAAAACGGCGTTTGTTTGCAGGTGTGCATATTTTAAAACAGACTCGTTTACTGCAATATTGACGCTCCCAGTCGCCTGAACTAAAGAGGGGATTGGGAGATGTGTGAAAAGCTTTTTGGAGGTTGGTCCGGCCTCTGCGTTTCCTTCCTGTCAGCGTGGCTAGAAACGCTTTCGAGGCTCCGGGTCCAACACAATATTGGGTCGGGGTCCCCGTCGCTTTGGGAACTGCTGTTGCTTCACTGAGCGAGGGCGGTAATGGACTTTAGCCACTGGCCGGGGCTGGGAGACTGGCGGCGCTGACTTCGCTAGCCGAACAGACCGGTGGTGGAGAAGTCCAGAAAAGCTGCCCTATCTGCATCCTTCATCTCTGTTAAGTTTAACCAAAGATGACGTTCAAGCACCGTCAAGTTCGCCATGCACCTACCAATCACCTGGGTGATTTCCTGAAGATGACAAAACATATTTTTCGTTGTTTCATGTTATTTATTTCTATTTATTTTTAATCATGTATTGTATGCTTAATTTCTATTGCTTAAAATGTTTTATGAATAATTTTTTAGTAGACTATCTCTTACTATATCTTGTTTGAAAATGTACGTTATTGCCTTGCTTTACTTCGAGTTACTTATCCTACTTTTTTTTTGTATGATACATGTGTCCCCTGTGATCTTTGTTCAATTTAAAAATAATAATAATAAAAAAAAGACATCACGTTCATTGAGACAAGTGCATGTTGCAAAGTCATATTAAAAAGCAGATCGGAACGCCATAACCCTAAACCTACCCATGCGTATCATATGCACGTAAAAACTCATTTTCGCATGTAAATTGCACGATAAACACAATGCATGCTATAGAGGCGCATTTAGTGTGACAAGTTCAGCGTCTTTCTTCTTCCACAAGGGGTTTTGGTGTCACACATTTTTTCCAGGCGGATTGATAAAGAATGTGACACTCACGTCTCCCCGGACATCCTGTAGAATTCAACCAATCAGATCGCGACTTCGAAACTTCTGAAGTGTTTCCAGAAAAGTGTGCCATATGCATCAGACATTCAGCCAACAGGCCATGGGCGTGACATCTGAGGCGGAGACTACTGCGTTTTGGACCTGCTGGAGTTTGTTTATTATGCGTGAAGGGCAACCACCCAGTAGAGCATTACAATAATCTAGCCTTGAGGTCATGAACGCATGAACTAACTGTTCCGCATTTGTCATTGAAAGTATATGTCATAGTTTAGATATATTTTTAAGATAGAAAAAATGTGGTTTTACAGATGCTAGAAGCATGGCTTTCAAATGAAAGACACACCCAGGTTCCTGACTGATGACGAAGACTTGACAGAATATCCATCAAGTGTTAGACAGTATTCTAGGTCAGTGATTCCCAACCACGTTCTTGGAGGGCCCCCAACACTGCACATTTTGCATGTCTTCTTTGACTGACACATCGATTTCAGTTCTTTGAGTCACTACTAATGAGCTGATGACCTGAATCAGGTGTGTTTGATTGAGAAGACATGCACAATGTGTGTGTGTGTGTGGGGGGGGGCTCCAGGAATGTGGTTAGGAACCACTGCTCAAGGTTACTGAAAGCTCGGGTATTTGGTCCAATAATTAGAAACTAATTTTTTTCAGAATTAAGTAGTAGGAAATTACTAGTCATCCAATTTTTTTTAACATTTAACAGCTATGCATTCATCCTTGCGGTATCTAGCAAAACGATCGGTTATTTCTAAAATAAATAAAAAAGTTAAAGTTTTATTAGCACAAATGCTCGGCTTGCTCTGTTCTCCTGTTCGAACTCATTCATCAAAATGAACTAATCTTTTTTCGAGTCATTTCATTCATTCAATGAACAAAATGAACGAAATGACTCGAAAAAAAGATTTGTTCATTTTGATAAACGAGTTCGAACAGGAGAGTAACGACCGCGCATCACAGAACAGACCAAGGCATATAACTTCGTTTTTTATTTATTTATTTTAGAAATAACCAATGGTTAGATAAGACACTTATGCATCGTCTGTTGTCGTTTAAAACATTTGAAACTGCACTGAACTTGTTATTTGGACCTTGGACGGTTTGGCTGCCAGTAAAGTCCATTATATGGAGAAAAATCCTAGAATGTTTTCATCAAAAACCTTAATTTCTTTTCGACTGAAGAAAGAAAGACATGGACATCTTGGATGACATGGGGGTGAGTAAATTATCAGCAAAAGTTTTTTAAAAAGTGAACTAATCCTTTAAGACTTGGTTTTCCTGCTAAGAAAAAAGCTCAAATATCCTGCAATAAAACAATAAAACTAGAGAAGATCTAGAGTGTAGGACACAGCCTTGCCCAAACTTCTCTCCTTGCTTATCTATGCACCCCCCTTCCTAAAGTCACAGAAAGTTCTATAATATAAATATAAAGTAAGAATGTCTACAGCAGGTGTGCCCAACCCTGCTCCTGGCGATCGACTGTCCTGCACAGTTCATCTCCAACCCTAATCAAACACACCTGAAGGTCTTCAATTAAGGTCTTAACAACCAATTAAGGTCTTCAGGATTACTTGAAAATTAAAGGCAGGTGTGTTTGATCAGGGTTAGAGATAAACTGTGCAGGACAGTCGATCGCCAGGAGCAGGGTTGGGCACACCTGGTCTACAGTATATACCACATATGATGTATCTTGTGAATTTATTGTTTTTCCCCTTTCATGTTTAGTATCATTTTAAATGTCTCAGAGCGTTTGGTAAAATGGTCTCAATTTCACTGAGACTGTCTTTTTATCACTGCAGTTTTAGTGAATACTCAGCAATGGTGTTATGAATTTACCCATGGTTTGTCTTAAAGATGCTGTATGTATTTTTTAGCGGCCTCTATCGGTGATGTTTCAGATTGCAACCAATTTTTACAAGAGCGCTCGTTCTCTTGCGCGTGCTCGAACACACGAGGGAGCACTCATGGTACCGGCCACACTGAGACTTTCAACACACCGGAGAGAAAGCATCACACAACATGCTGGAAACTCATGTAAACTCCCACTGCAACGTTACAATAATAGGCTACTTTTATCAGCTTGACGTTGAACTAATGCTCCATGCTCGTACCATGATAACGTTACATTTGTGGTGTTATCTAGCATAATGCATTTCACTAACTATTCGTGTATCTTTCACAATCAGCAATGTCAACATAGGTGAATGTATAATATGATAACGAAAATGGTTAGTGAACTAGACTGAACAATTTCAGTGTAACAGTAAGATCATAGGAAGTAACATTACTGTACTGAAGGTGTCTGGAAATGTGTATTATAAACAATATGAAAGTAGCGGGATGAGAGACATTTGACAGTAGATCTAGTACATAAAACAAAAGTTACATCCTAAAGCACCTAAGCCTACTTTTTGTTATCCTGGGACAGTCTTTTGTATTCATTTCATGTCTCATGTATGTTGTAGTTTACCTTGCTATTTCATTACAGTTTACCATTATTTCAGCATACAGTATCTCAAAACTTGTAATTTATCACAATAAAAATAGCGGAGGTCTCTCCATAATTCATGTTGATTCGTGTTTTCGAAGTCGATCCGATTTGGCCTGATGAGCTTCAGCAGATACATTTTTGTTTTGTTTTTTATTTATGTAGAGTTTGTGTTGGAGTGTGTGTTGCGCTGGAGGCAGGTCGTTTTTTGGTGTTATCAGACTCCATGTAGTTGCAGTGCCGTCGCATAACGTCGCATCCGATGGATTTCGCACCACGAATGTTATTTCTCGTGGCATTTATATGCCAAAATCAGTTTTGGCGTGCATAAGCTACGCACTGAAAATCCCTTGGGTAGGATTGGGGGGGGGGGGGATGGGGGTGCGTGCGTATTACACGCCATAAAGTGCGTATCATATGCACGCGAAAACTGCGTATCATATACACGCCAAAACTGATTTTGGCGTATAAATGCCACGAGAAATAACATTCGTGGTATTCATACGCACTTTCATGAGATCGGGCTGGATTTCGCGGTAAATCCGACCTGGAGCCTTCACATAGAAATAGGAATACTGGCCTTCAGAGGTAATAGCAAAACCCGACAAGTGGATCATTGTAATGTGTGATTACAACCCCTTCACACACGGGCAATAAAAAAAGGATTCATTTTAGAAGAAAAGTTACATAGCACATTTAAAGCATATTAAAAACACCATATAGACAACATTAAAAACTTGATTTTTTAAAAACTTTTTTTTTTTGAAAGTCATACCCTTTGGGGATAAGACAGGTTGGCAAGTATCATAGCCTATAACTTTAAAGTTATTTATGAATAATTAAAAAAAACATTATTTAATTATATTAAATGTCTTAAAAAATTGTGAGAAAAACATAAGAACACGCTTGAGAATAAATGTAAGGGAATACAAAATTTTCTTAACTGTATCTTAAGTTAGAAAACAATAAGAAAATAGCAATTAAAAAGATTTTATTTTTTAAGAATGTTTCGTTAATCCGGTCATATCGCAATGCCTAAATTAGCCTGTACAATAATAATTCAGTTGAAATCGTATAAAAGTGCAAAATTGTTTAGATCTTTATTTTCTAATCTCATATTTCTCTGACATGGAAATTAAACAAATACACACACATCTACTATAAACCACATCAATACAGATCGAATGGTAGCCTATTTGTCAGAACTTTGGCTAGTTCTTCCAGTAATATTATTATAACGTTCGGTCAGGATTATTGTCTTTAAAGACGTTCTCAAAATCGGACAAAAACGTTAGCCTATTCATTCATAGTTTTTTTTCTGAAAATGTTTAGTTGGATGGTCGTAACGTTCCTGTAATGTTTGCAAGATGATACAATGGAATGTTCCATTAATGTTCACTGGAATGTTTAGAGAACTTTCAGAAAAAAACTTTTTCATAACTTAATGGGAATTGGGAACATTAGCAAAATTATCTTAGAATTTGTTTTTTAGCTATGACAGACAGTAATTTAAAATTTCACAGGCAGATATACTCGCTTCAGGACGTGACGTTGGCAGGACATCAGTGGAGTTGCAACAGAGGAAACAGAAACATTGTGACAACGTTGACAACCCCAAACTGCGAATAACAATTTTTAGCCTTTTCAGCTTGTTGTCACAAGGGTTATATTTACGATAAAGTTCTGTATTTGCATTCGCATTGCCACCGTGACATTGTTTACAATACAATTTCACACACTCAATATTTATAGTAGACTATAGATCATAAAATAAAATAAAACTAAATATACTGAATGGGGTGCACAATTCTTGGGCTTAATTCACTGAGGGCCCCTTTGCTCGATCTCCCCCACTCTTAAGCGAATGGTACACTCCAAAAAGACACGGAGCATGTGAATCAAAATGAAAACACTGAGTGCCAACAGATATATCCTACACTAGAAAGAAAGGAAATCCGGAGGGATACTAAAAAAGCAGGTTTGTCATGATCCCGAATCAGTTTCAAAGCATCTGGACTTGTTTAAACAAATTATGTGAACCAGTTCCATACTATAGGCTTAACATCGTGACTCACCAGTTGTCTTACTAGATCACAAACTGGATTCTGAATGCTTCGGAATGGGAAAAACCTTCGCCACAAAGGATGCTAAAACTGAGTTATCAGCGCTTTGTGTAAGCAATTAAACCCATTGATCTCGAGCTGTCACTATAACGGTAAGTTTTGTGTTATTTTTCACCATCTACATCCTTTGTTATTCATATTTTGCGCTGTTATTGTAATCAAGTTTGCGAACCTTATATCGTTAAAAATAATAATATTTCAAGGTTGTTGTTTTTTTCAGTTTTTTTTCAAGAGTAGCCTATTGCTGGTAATGGTAAACATTGTAGCCGATGTTGGAGGGTTTGTCCAGTCCTTTGTCCACAATGCGTTTGAATACGGTGGACATAATGTTGGTAAAATGCAGTGCAAGAGATAAATGCTTTTAAGAATATTTTCTCAAAGATGTTTTCTGCCATTTTCATCTATAGGCTACGCGATAAAAAAAAATTGGCAGCGGAGTCGTTGAGCTATTGTTCAGTCCATTGTGTGTGTTCTTTTGTTTCTCGCGCTGTAGCCTATAGGTTATACATTATCCCATGGTGTTGTTTTTCTCCTATAGTGTACATAACAGCTGAGTACTGTGTCATGGGAGCAGCAACAAGATGCAATCACAAGCTCTGCTTTAGTGCTTGGTTGTGGAGAAACGTTTTTCAAAAACACTTAATGTATCCGCCGTGAAAACAAGCGGGATTAATCACGTTCGATAGCTGTGGAACAAGTCACGTGTGTCTCACGACAGAACTCGCTTATTGTTTTGTTATGGCGTCACTGTACAGTGATTCTGTACACAGTAAAAAAAAAAATACCAGTAAAATAGTTCTAGATAGACAATTTACAATACGTTATATTAAACTGGAGGGGATTATACAACTTTAATATTTCAGACAGTGCTTGCATTGTTTCCCCCCTCTTCTTTTATTAGCCTACTCGTTTATTTGTGTAACTACCTTCCTTAAAATTATGTGATACCCACAAATGGCCTAAAACAAGTCTGAAGTGTTCAGTTTATGATTTGACTAGATGTGTAGGCTATACAATTATGTCAATAATTTGAAAAATGAGAAAAACGGTGTCAATTTATAATTGGAATGTCATAAAGAACTCAGTACAATATTCACAATCTTGTTGATATTTAGCATACTATATTTTCAGCAGCTGAATCCTGCTTTTTGAAATGGCTTTCAGAAAAGGCTGTTTAGACACTTGTTGAAAACCTTTAAGCCTTCTTGCCCTTTTTCCCCCCAGTCCTAATCTATTTCTGCTTATTTCAACAATGTGTAGATGGGAAAATATTTAAATAAGAGCACATGTATTGAAACAATTTGAATCCTCTTGGTATTAGTTTGCTTTCTATCTCTACACTCTAAAAAAAAGAACAAATAAACAAATAAAACAAATATGATTACTGATACGTTTTACAAGAAAATACCATTTCAGTATTTCTACTGCAAAATGTCATGCTTAATTCAATGTTACTTACGATAAGATATACTTTATTGTCCCCTTAGGGAAATTTTTCTTGGGCTTAGTGTATGCTGCATTTTCAAATTACTCAAATAAATCGCATGTGTCTTACATAAACAGTCCTTAAAGGGGAGCAAAACATATGGGTCTTATTGCACAGCTAAAAAGGCCACTATTATTGCACAAATAATTGCTGCATAAGCCAAAACCAACAATAAATATCTTATGTTAAATAATCAGTGCTAACCAGAGACAAGCATAGGCCTTTTCCCTTGCCATTTACGATTCTAATGGAGGCAGGCACAAAAGAGTTTTTAAACCTTTTTAGTCTATGTTTTAAACCAGTTCAGTTGAGTCGACATATGGCCACTATATATACCTTCTTCCTGAAGGCAGAAGCACATACTCAGGATGTAGGATGTGAGAAGGATCAGCCAGTATCCTGTGTGTCTTTCAACTCCACTATTTTTATCGCAGTCTGGCCAATGTAAGAAAGTCTGTTTTAGAGAGGTTACCTTACCAAGCTTGGGTCCAGAACAGCCTGATAAAACACAGTCATGATTTTTTGTTGTTGACACCATACAGTTTTAGTTTCCTCTTGTTGTTTCTTTGTAATTTGTGAAATTTACTAGCAATTTCCATTTGATAGTCCTTTACCATTTTATTTTGCAGTGAATGTAAATGTGTTATGTAACTTTTTTTTGGCAGATTTCTGTCTGCAACCACCCATCCATTATGAAACATTTGCGAACAAGGAAACGACGCTTTTTCTCTCTCTCTCCACAAACAAGAAAGCATGACTATTTAAGAAAAATACTATTTTTCTAGTCACAACAAGAAATGTCCTCATTTGTTCAAGGATTCCCAATACAATTATATAAATGTTCAGACGTAAAGCACAGCTGTGTGAAACAATGCACAAAAAGAGAGGTTAAAATAATGGGTGGGGTGGAAAAAGTGTGAAGAGAGCGAAGTTGTATGAAAGCCAAGTGCTATTTTCCGTAATGATGACTATTATGTAATAATAGATGGATGGAGGAAGCAGCAGATGGCCCTCAGAGATCCATGTCTAATTGAGTCAGGCTGCAGCACACCAAACATGTTTGGATTTGATTTGAGGGAGATAGTGATGCAAAGAATGAATAGATTTTGGTACGGCGGAAAGAAGAACCCATGATGGTAAGGGAAGAGTGGGGGAAACAGAAAAAGACATGTGCAAAGGTGAGTGGGAGAGCAAGAGAAAGTCGATAAATCCATTTCGCTGCTGTTCTGCAAACCAGTTACACTGTAGTTTCTCTATGCAACAACACTTGAGATGTTTTGAAGCTGGATGGATTAAACCAATCATAAAATCAATTTCAATCAACATGACTAAGTATTAAATTCTAAAATAGTTCTAATCATTTTTAGAAAAATGCCCTATTTGCCATGACTTTCATGATGCAGAGAATTAACTTTTGCTACACTCTTCAAAACAAAGGTTCCAAAGAACACTCATTTTTGGTTCTCTATAGAACCTTTCAGTCAACAGTTCTTTAAAGAACCATTTTTTTCTTAGTGTGAAACATTTTAAACATCTAAAGAACCTTTTTTTACACGATAAAGAACCTTTTGTGCAATGGAACCATCAATGCCAATAAATAAGCTTTATTTATAGAGTTAGTTCACTGTTCACAAGAGGTAAGACATTTTCATGCAGTTTGTCTGTAATCCTTTTGTCCGGTAATTACATTCACTGTCTCTTTTGTTCGAGCTGTTCTTGCACCGATCATCGGTTTCCATTGTTATCTCGTATTTGTCTCCGATCCATTTTTCTACCTTCTGAAAGCAACATGTCTTTGTGTGTGGGAAAGAATACTGGCAGATTGTAATTGTCTCATAGGCACATCACTCATCTTTTATACATCCTTGGCTTTGACTGCTTCTATAAGCGCGTACTCCATATGATACATTAGAGCAGATGTTTGGTGAGTCATCTAATGATATAAGAGCAGGCAAAATATTCCCCAGTGCATATTATACATCTTTCTACTGATCCTCTACCATGCTATGAGATTTATGGTTTAAATTAGTGCAACACCCTGTGTTATTTGCTGTGATGAGTGACTATCTTTGTTTGGCTTCACAATGTTCCCTCAAGTGAAAAAAAAAAAGGACAAAAAAGATTTTTAAATGAGCTAGTGAGCTTGAACTGGAGTCATTTTATACAGCCTTTCATAAATTCTCTTCAGCTGCATTTATGATGCATAATTTTTTTGAAAACTTCATTTTTCAGTTGGAGTCAAATCTTGCTGCTTAATGGGTCAGCAGATGGTTTAAGCAACAGATGACGGTTAAGCTAATGTTTGCTTAGACTCTGGTGTTGATTTGTAGTCGTCATGTTGGACTTGGCTGAGGAAGAACACTTTAATCTGAGAAAAGCCTATTTAGGTCTTCGTCTCTCATCCCCAGCTAAAATCACCAGAGGTTTCCAAGGAATCCGTTCACAGAAATGGGCATTTATATGTTGAAGATGTTAATGGATTTGGCTTTGGTGTTGGTTGAATCAGTTGTAATAAAGGCTAGAATAAAATAGTGACAAAAGAGGCTAATTCATCTTCCTGGTGCATTGTATCATTAAAGTATGGGCTTCTTGAACAAGAAAAAATATAGGGCATGATTGGATATTTTCCATCGGCATTGTGGTTTGCAATCTCATTTGATGGACAGGAAAGAAAGTTATAGATTATGATGGCACATTCATTTAACCCTGTTAAGCCTGGCATATGAAGTAATCTCGGAATGCTATTTTCTTTTAATGGAAAAGCTTTTTTTAACCTTTAGCCCAACGTGATTTCATGAGAATTTGTATGTATTTTTTTACGTAAAGTGTGGTTCTACCACACGTACATTTACTTACGTTCCCATAGACACTGAAACGCACAATACTGATGTATTGACAGCACTAAAAAGTAAATTATTTACATGTGAACTGTACAGGTGTACATGTACAAATCCTTATTTATGAAAATTAAAATCGTGGAATTACAGAGATAGTTCACCCAAAAATAAACATTTTGAGAAAAAAAAAATACTATGGAAGTCAATGGCTACCGTCAACTATCTGGTTACCAACACTCTTCAAAATATCTTCTTTTGTGTTCAGACAGAAAGTCATACAGGGTTGGAACAACATAAAGGTGAGTAAATAATGACAGAATTTTAGTTTTTGGGTGAAAGGGCGTTTTCACAGTATAATGCTGTGACTGACTATAGAACCATGAAATACACCAAAAACGCAATATAAATTATATTATATAATTCTTTTGGTACTGCTTTTGACATTTTTGCAATAAATAGATAATTGTGATTACACTTGTTTATCTGTTATGTTTTTCTTTATAACTATACATATTTTTTAAATTTGAAAATTGATTTGAGATTTGCTCAAAAAACACCTAATTTTTATTTAAATTTTTATGCTAATTGATGATACTTACAGTATATGGCCAAAAAATAATAGGATAGCTTGTAATGCAAATCACTGAATTTTAACAGTAAAAAATGTATGGATAATTAAGAAACCTAAGTCGCATCAGTCCAGTAAGTGTTTTTCAAAATATTACGAACTATGTAAAAGTTATTCAATGAAAGTCAGTTAAGACCACAACCTGAAGGGAGATGTTTTTTGAATTATCCTAAAAGGCATTTTACTTGCTAAAAAAGTATATCAGATAAGGAAGTTTTGATCATGTTGATATAATGTAGAGGCCTTAAAAATGTGCGTATCAAATAACTAGGCTTTATGGTGATGGAAAAATAATGATGTGACCAGATAATGTATTTCCTCCATATATCTCTCATTAAATTGTTCTTTTTTTTTAAGTTCCTGCTTTCTTTTCTATTTATAGATAGAAAATCTAAAAATCTTATCCTATTCCCTAGATTTTTTTACATGGCGGATAGTACACTCTCTTCCCTCAGGCCTGTCTTTACTCTATCCACTTCTGCTCCAGTGGACTGTCAGAGACTCTGTTCAGAGCCAAGCCAAGAATAGCTCAATAGATGCTCTGTAACATCCCGAAGAGCAGCCTGGGAAAATCACCAAAGCATTTGATTTGGACACAAAGTCAGTGGCAGAGGTCACCCGGCCCTTTTGAAAGCTCGTTTTGTTTGTATGTGTGTGCATAAGAATATGCTTGCCCCACATGTGTATTAGGACAAATGTAATGTGAAGCCACGGCTCCGGCGTAATTACGTTATGTAGTCACTTCATTTGTTTGCTCAGATTTACATGCTAACGACCGATTGTGCCTGAGGCCCATTGATTACAGATCCACCCACAGCACAATCAAGAGCAATCAGAGGAAAAGGGACCCCTAATGAAACAATGAAAATAATGAACAACGGATGATGATGATGATGAATTCTCAGAGCAGAAGCTTTTTGTCTTTTTCTTTTTTGACTTTTCTTGCTATGTATTCTTTGAAGTCTCTAGCTTTTATCACACACCTAAGAAACCCTTTGTCCTGTCAGTGAAAGGGGCCTCCCAGCTTGACTGTGTGCCAAGAGCACAGAGTGCTCTATTAACCCCCATGCTGAAGCTACAATATATATATATATATATATATATATATATATATATATATATATATATATATATATATATATATATATATATATATATATATATAAATAAATTGTGGTAAATGTTTGATTGGTGTGTCCCACGCTTCCGCTCTATAGCATTTCAAACAGTACAGTACTTGTGTAATAGAGTAGGCCAGTTATAATCTGAAGTCAGTTGCATTGGCTCTAAGGTGGTGATTATGTTGCTAATGATGATTGCACTCATAATCACACGCTCATGATCAGTTTGACACACCACACACACACACACACACACACACACACACACACACACACACACCACACACACACACACACACACACACACACACACACACACACACACAATGCAGTCTTAAAGGAATAATTCACCAAAATAATTAACTTTGATAATTATTCACACACCCTGTTATTGTTTCAAACCAGTTTGACGAACTGACAGATGCAGACCATTGCGAATAATCACCAGATTACAGTGCATCGCTGCTCAGATATTCCTTGAACCTGACAAGCGCTGATTTAACATGTTCAATCAGCAAAAGGCAGGCGGCGAAAAACCAGACGAAGTGTCTGTTGAATGCTGTATATTTTGTAAATTGGCATTTAGAGTTCATAGTGGCCATGTGCCCCCAAAACACACAGAGAAAAAGCACCATTAAAGGGATAGTTCACACAAAATTGAAAATTCTTTCATCCATTACACTCATGTCATTCCAAACCACAAATTAAAATATTTTTAGTGACATCTGAGAGTTTTCTGTCCCTCCATTAAAACTCCATTTCACCAACTCTTTAATGCTTCAAACTTCATAAAGACATGAGAAAGAAATCCATGTAAAACGTACTCGGTTACTAACGTAACCTCGGTTCTCTCTAGAGAGGGAATGAGTACTGCGTAATATCTTACGCTAAGGGGAAAACTCTTTTCCACGAGATATTGAAGCCAAAAATTATCCTTAATTTTTTATTAATGTAAAACGCTTTGCAGCAGCAAGCAGACCTAGGCGAGACAGCTCGCGCGCCTATTGGCTGCTCTGCGGCAATAGCAGCAGCCTATCGAGAGAGGCTCTGCGTGACGTCACGACGAATGGGGGCCTTTCGCGCCCATATCGTCATGTCCCGCCAGAAAGGGCGTGGTCTCGCCCTATATCTAGGCTCGATAGCTGTCTCTTACGTCGGTTTTCATCGCCGAAGCGAACCAGAGCGTATTCCAAGCACGGCAAGATACGCAGTACTCGTGCCCTCTCTAGAGAGAACCGAGGTTACGTTAGTAACCGAGTACGTTCTCTTACAAAAGTATCTCTCGTACTGCGTAATATCTTACGCTATGGGGAACACAATGCAACACGCCGTGCGTGCTGGTAGGGATCCAACACCAAAGTCCCAGGGGCCGAAGCCCGGGGCGCCTATAGTGCATAATCACCATAAACTCACAGAGAGTGAGGGAAGAGAGGCTAGAAGCATCATTCCCTTTAAATAGCATCCGAAGGAGCTGATCATGCGACAAATAGACCATACCGTCAGGGTGAACATTCAGCCTGAACTGGGTGGCCACAAGTGTGTCGATATTTTAACGAGCTGCTGTACCGGTCAGTGAGCGATACGCAGGTCAAACTCAGCATCTGAGCCGCACAGCGGGCAGATAGCACTGAACTTTATATCGCCAAAAGCTTAGCTTGCAAGGCGGGAACCTCCAGGTTATAGTATTTTATAAATGTAGACGGCGAGGCCCAGCCCGCGGCCATACAAATATCTTGCAGGGTAACCCCGCTAGACCATGCCCACGAGGAGGCCATGCCTCTTGTGGAGTGCGCTCTAACACCCAAAGGGCACTGTAGGCCCTTAGAAGTGTAAGCCAGCGCTATGGCACCGACTATCCATCTGGATAGGCTCTGTTTCGAAGCGGCAAGTCCCTTAGTACGGCCGCCAAACGAAACGAAAAGCTGCTCAGTCTGTCTGAAACCAGACGAGCGGGACACATAAGCCCTTAGTGCCCTGACAGGGCAAAGGAGACTCGCGTCCTTCTCCTCATTGAGAACCGGAAGGGCAGACAGGGAAATCACCTGGGCCCTGAACGGTGTGTTGAGGGATTTCGGCACGTAGCCGTGCTTCGGTTTGAGTATGACCTTTGAGTCATTAGGTCCAAACTCCATGCATGACGCGCTTACTGAGAGCGCTTGCAAGTCCCCTACGCGCTTCACTGAAGCGAGAGCCATAAGAAACGCTGTCTTGAAAGACAAGTGTTTCATGTCTGACGACTGGATTGGCTCGAATGGGGCACCTTTCATGGCCTCCAAGACCGTGGAAAGGTCCCATGTCGGGACTGAAGGGGGCCTGGGAGGGTTTAGCCTCCGAGCTCCTCTAAGGAAATGCACGACTAAGTCGCTCTTTCCTAGTGACTGGCCAGACACCGGTTTTGCAAACGTTGCTATGGCCGCCACGTATACTTTGAGCGTGGAAGGGGACCTGCCCTTATCCAGTAGCTCCTGAAGGAAGGAAAGCACTTCCGTAACCCCGCAGTCTACAGGTGAAAAGCCCTGCGCTTGACACCAAGCAGAGAACACAGACCACTTCGAGGAGTAGAGCCGTCTGGTAGACGGGGCTCTAGCCTGCGCGATCGTGTTTAACACTCCCTCTGGGAGGTCAGCGGGTACCCGTTGATGGCCCATGCGTGCAGGGACCACAAATCCGGGCGAGGATGCCAAATCGAGCCTTCCGCCTGAGAGAGGAGGTCTCTCCTCAACGGTAAAGGCCATGGGGCAGCGCTGGTCAGCTGCATCAGGACAGGGAACCACGACTGGTTTGTCCAGAGCGGAGCTATGAGTAGCACTGGG
The DNA here is from genome assembly GCA_036326025.1 of Chrosomus eos. Classification (NCBI taxonomy): domain Eukaryota; kingdom Metazoa; phylum Chordata; class Actinopteri; order Cypriniformes; family Leuciscidae; genus Chrosomus; species Chrosomus eos. The sequence goes on along the minus strand of CM070826.1, from coordinate 29,026,697 downwards.
CATCCCTCCCTCCTGATTCGCTCCAACACCTGAGGCAGGAGTGAGACAGGGGGAAAAGCATATAGGGGGCGGCGGGGCCAAACATGGGCCAGCGCGTCCCGGCTTTTCGAGAAGAATCTCGGGCAGTGAGCATTTTCTTGGGACGCGAACAGGTCCACCTGCGCTTTGCCAAACGTTTCCCACAGCAGCTGGATCGTCTGCGGGTGCAGAGACCATTCTCCTGCTGGGACGTTGTTTCTGGACAGCCTGTCTGGCCCCACATTTAGGTGACCAGGCACATGCGCCGCTCTCAGCGAGAGCAGGTTGTGCTGAGCCCAGACCAGGAGGCGTTCCGTCAGCCTGTAAAGGTTTCGGGACCTGACGCCGCCCTGGCGATTTATGTACGCCACCACTGACATGTTGTCCGACCGGACCAATACGTGGTGGCCTATTATCTGGGGACAGAAGCGCCTTAGCGCTTTGTCGACTGCTATTAATTCCAAGCAGTTTATGTGAAGGAGCTTCTCCCGCACTGACCATAGGCCAGCTAGCGGTCTGCCCTCGAGCAGCACTCCCCACCCCGAAGTGGAGGCGTCCGTAGACACCACCTTCACACTCGAGGGGATCCCCAGACTCACACCTGACTGATACCAGTCGGTTGCTTTCCATGGTTTCAGAGCCGAAATGCACTGAAGGTCGACCCTGAGGCGAAACAGACCTGCGGTCCACACCCTGGGGGGAACTCGTGCTTTTAGCCATAGCTGCAGTGGGCGCATGCGGAGCAGGCCCAACTGGAGTATGGAGGCTGCTGAGGCCATGAGACCCAGCATTTTCTGAAACCTTCTGAGCGGGACTATAGAGCCGTGGCGGAAGGATTTCGCGACGTGCTGAATATTCAATCCGCGCTCTGGTGACAGGCGTGCCGTCATGGATAGCGAGTCTAACACTGTTCCCAGAAAGGAAATCCTCCGACTGGGGAGCAGTGAGCTTTTCGCCCAATTGACTGTAAGGCCCAGCTCCTCGAGGTGCTCGAGTAATGCGGCCCTGTGTTCTAAGAGCTCCGTTCGTGAACGAGCTAGAATCAGACAATCGTCCAAGTAGTTCAAAACTCGCATGCCCCGAAGTCTCAGGGGGGCGAGGGCCGCGTCCATGCACTTCGTGAACGTACGGGGTGCTAGGGACAGGCCGAACGGCAGGACTGTGTATTGATATGCCTGGCCCTCGAAGGCGAATCTCAAGAATCGCCTGTGATGGGACGCTATTTGTATTTGAAAATATGCGTCTTTCAGATCTATTGACATGAACCAGTCTCCTTGGCGCACTTGCGCGAGGATTTTCCTGGTCGTAAGCATTCTGAACTGGCGCTTCACGAGCGCTCTGTTCAGCAGCCTCAGATCTAGAATGGGTCTGAGCCCACCATCTTTCTTCGGTACCAGAAAATATCTGCTGTATAAGCCCCCTTCGCTCTGAGCCTGAGATAAAGGTTCTATAGCCCCTTTCCTCAGTAGTTTCGCTATCTCGGCTCGAAGTAGATGAGATACTTCGCTTTTCACCGTATTTTCGACGCGCGCCGTGTAACGGCGAGGGCGTCGAGCGAATTGTAGCGAATAGCCTCTCTTTATAGTGTTCAGCACCCACTCTGATACCCCGGGAAGTCTTGACCACGCATCCGCGCGAATAGCTAGGGGTAGAATGAAATCTGGGCTCTGGCCGCGGGAAAGCGGCGGCACGAGAGTCCGTGTGTGCTGGGAACACAGCGCCGTGTTTACAGCGTTCGAGGCGGGGGGCGCGCTGATCACAGCGGGCAGCCTGGCCGCGCTCAGCTCCTCTAAGGCGGGTGGCGCCGAGAGAGCGAGCGGGGCAAATCCCGTGGGATTCGACGTGTCTGTGAGGAAATGTGGGCGCGGGGCCGCGGGCACATTTGCTGCACTGAAAATACTGTCGTTTAGGGCCGACTGAATGTGTGTTGGTTTCGTTTTTACAGAAACCGAGGGACACGCAGCGTGTAGTGTAAGCGGGCATAGGGATATGGGCGCGTTCACTACATTGTTTGCACAATCGACCGGAGTCGATTTTATTTGTGCGAGCCCTGCACCGTGGCGGGCTGTGTCTGGGTGTGGGAATGGGCACTGGGACGTGGGCATTCTTACAGCACTCATAACACCATCGGCCGAGGCCGGAACACCAGAAAATACACTCTTTATTGGATTTATCTGGGTAGCCGTAAAAACAGCTTTTGTGTGCAGGCAAGCGGGCTGAGACACCGGCTGCTTCACTGCAAAATACACTGGGACAGTCACAACGCATGGGACTGAACGAGCGAGAAGTTTTGGTGGAAATCCGGCCGCAGCGGGATCTGAACACCATCGTTTTCCTAGGGCGGCTAGGAAGACTTTGAGGCCTCGGGCTTGATCTCAATCCTCGGCCGGGGCCCGCGGTGAGGGGGGCGGCGTCCGGCGGAGCGAGACCGCGGTCTCTGATCCCGGGCCTGGCGGCGCTGTGAGGCGGCGGCGGCGGCGGCGGCGGGCGGTGCAGGCTGGGGCTGAGAGCTGCGAGCAGGCGGCTTGGTGCGGCCTGTAGCGGAGCTCGAGCGCTTCGGCAGGAAGTGCTTCATAGCCTGAGAAGTCTTCTGCACCTCAACAAACCTGTCCGCGAAGTCTTTGACGGCCGTTCCGAAAAGGCCCTCCGGGGAAATGGGCGCGTCGAGGAACACAGAGCGCTCGGCTTCCGTCATCTCTGACAGCGTCAACCATAAGTGTCTCTCGGCAACGGCGAGAGAGGCCATGTTCCGCCCCATGGCTTGTGCAGCGGCTTTAGAAGCGCGTAGAGCGAGGTCCGTAGCGCTCCTCAGGTCCGCCACGCAGATAGCGCCGGGTCCCTCCTCGTCCAGCTTGAGGAGGAGGTCTGCCTGGTAGATCTGCAGAATAGACATCGTGTGCAGCGCTGAGACTGGCTGCCCGGCTGCGGTGTAAGCGCGTCCGTGCAGCGATGATGTCACTCGACAGGCTTTGGACGGGAGCGTCGTCTGAACACGCCGTCCAGCGGAGGGCGGGCAGAGATGCGACGCGACAGCCGTCTCCACCGGAGGAATGGCGAGGTATCCTCTACTTCCCGCACGGTCGAAAGCGGAGAACGCCGCGGAGGTAGAGGTACGCATCCTGGCGGAAAAGGGGGCCTTCCACGACTTTGCAACCTCCTCGTGAAGTTCCGGGAGGAAGGGCGCGGGCCTAGATTTTGACGGAGCCTCGTCTTTCCCGAGAAAGCGCCCGTCTAATCTGTTGCGCGGCGGCAGCGCGGGTGCCTCCCAATCGAGGCCGATGCTTTCCACGGCCTTGGTGAGCAGACGCATCAGCTCAGTCTCAATGCCGGCTCTCTTCCCAGAGGGTTGGCGGGAAACGTTAGCGGAGGGGAGGTCCACGGAGCTCGCCCAATCCTCGCTATCCGAAGCCAAGAGAGAACATGCCTCGGTGTTGTCGTCCAACTCGATGGCGGACGCGGCGGCAGACGGCGGCCGCTGTCCGTCCGTGAGCGACTCGAGCGAAGCCGGCGAAGCTGGCAGGCGAACCGGCGAGCTTTGGCGGGCTGGAGATAGCTCGGGCGCGCGCTGGGCGCGGCGCTTCTTGCGGTGCGGCGTCACGGCAGGCTGGGATGCGGGCTCGGAGAACGAAGCTAGGCGAGTCCGCAGAGTCACCATAGGCAAACGTTCACAATGATGGCATCCGCCGTCAGCGAGCGCGATGGCCGCGTGATCCTCACCCAGGCAGGACACGCAGATGACATGGCGGTCCTCATCACTGAGTGGGGCTCGGCAAGAACCACAGGAAGGCATCTTTAAAAAGACGCCGCTCTTTTAGAGGGGTGGGAAAAAAAGGCAGAAATGCAATCACACACACACTCTAGGCAGAGGAAAGGATATGTACGCCGGAAAGCGCAGCAGGTACGGCGGCTGAAGGCGGCGAGGCCAGCGACTCCAGGCTCAATGGCACGTCCCGCTGAAGGCTACAGGTCGACGGCGCGGCTTCTCACTCTGGATCCAGCGATGCGGGAGGCTTCGCTGAAGAGATGAAAATCGACGTAAGAGCAGCTATCGAGCCTAGATATAGGGCGAGACCACGCCCTTTCTGGCGGGACGTGACGATATGGGCGCGAAAGGCCCCCATTCGTCGTGACGTCACGCAGAGCCTCTCTCGATAGGCTGCTGCTATTGCCGCAGAGCAGCCAATAGGCGCGCGAGCTGTCTCGCCTAGGTCTGCTTGCTGCTGCAAAGCGTTTTACATTAATAAAAAATTAAGGATAATTTTTGGCTTCAATATCTCGTGGAAAAGAGTTTTCCCCTTAGCGTAAGATATTACGCAGTACGAGAGATACTCTCGTAAGAGAACAAGCCTTTTCTATCCAAGTCTTCTGGAGAGACACAATTAATTTACACGATGAACAGATTTCGGTAAATCTTAATATTTGCTAACTCTTTATCGTGATGCTCCTCCTGACAATAAGTAACTTGGCAAGTACCTCAACTTATTCTAACCCTAACCTTATCAGTCTACTAATACTCTACTAACACTCTAGAGTTAGTAGACATTAGGGGTGTGACGAGATCTCGTGCCACGAGATCTCGGGAGACTTTAACATGACGAGATTTCCCGTCGAGTGAAAAGCTGTCTCGCGATTTCTATTATCATAGAATATTCCACCAGTACACTCACATTCGCCTAAACTATCGTTTTGCTGTTTTTATAAAAATAAATAAAAACCATTATAAACTAATGTAAAAGTCTGCTCTGCTCATCCAGCACGAGTTGCAGTTGCAATCAGTGCAGCACGAATCACAGTTCACTGATCGCGTGAGTATGGCGGAGGATTCGTTGCGCAACATAGACTAAAACGTCTGATCTTATCTTGTAGAATGCACGCTCATCACTGCTACTATACACACAGAGTACGCGCGTTCACAAAAGTGAGAGTAAAACACAAGCTCGCTGATGTGCATTGCGCACAAATTAGGCCGCGAACATACAATCGTCCGTCTCCCAATACCCATCTCTGGACTGTTTATTTGCGGCTATCGTTTCAGTTTGCACTTCGAATATTGAGAGAGTACTGTAATGTCTTAAAGACAACAGACAAGAGGCTCTGTTTCTGAACTTATAACCGGAATGCAAGAACAACTGTGGAGACAAACAAACAGCCTCGTTTCTCTACCGGCCTTTCCCGAACTCACCGCATTAACCTATAACTGCCGGTGCAAAATTAAACAGCAATTTCAAAACAATTATAAAGAGTCTGTCCTCTGTGTGCTAACTTCGATTATGGTTGCACTTGCACTTATTGTTTGCACTTAAGACTTCTAGAGTTCAGTTAGGAGCCACACACAGCCTCAATCAGAAGTTCTGAAAGCTCTTAAATGTACAGTAAGGTCTGAAGAGACTAATGTGAAATCATACAGGAGAAAAGCCAGTCAATAAAAACCTTTTACAGTGCTTGTATATTGTTTTCTTTCAATGCATTTGATAATTCATAATCCTAATGCATGTCATTTCAGGTCTACTGTATAAGATTATTAGTTAAAATTTGCAAAATGCACCTGCATACTATTTTTCCAGTCATGAATTTTGTCATTGAGGATTTCTGAAAAATTGTGCAAAAATCTCGTCTCGTCTCGTTCTCGTGAACCAAATCTCGTGTCTGTCTCATCACACAGTAGACATGTAGGTGCAACAGTTAATGGTCAACAGAATGTGTTAAAGGGACCATCAAAATAAAGTGAAACCCAGATTTCACTTAGGTTTTTATTCATGTTATAAAACATTGAGAACATCAATATTGTTAACAGTTACAAACCTCATTGGTTCGTGGCGTCAAGAAACCACGATTGAGGTTCTGTTTACATATTTGTTGTGCTCTGTGTGTTGATCAATGTTTGTATTGTTAATAAAAGCCTAATCTGCTTATCATATAAAGCGATCTTTTCTCTTCAGAAAGCTCAATACAAGTGGATTTCTTCTTCGATCTCTTTATGAACTTTTTGAGGCGTCACACTTTGCGTTATGGTGCAATTGGAGGGACCAAATTCTTTTAGGTTTCCTTTAAAAAATCGTATTTGTTTTTTCGAAGATGAACGAATGTGAGTAAATGACCCTTTAAGCAATATTTTCCAGAATCTGTGCAGTCTGTGTTTAATGCATGTATATTGTAGTTATGATGTTCATAGAGTTGACTGGCTGCTGTGTTTGAATCCATCTCTGACTCAGAATGGTAACACACAGTGGGGCCGCTGTAGGGTTAGTCATTGTTTAGAGCCGAGTCAGCCGACCGCCGGTAGACAGAAATGAAAAATGCCAGACTGAAAGACACACACATTGGTTTGCACATGACCATGTACACATTGCATACAAACACCCATCACATTGCTAACATCATTCAGGTCACCAGAAGGAGAAAGCCGGTCCAGTGCTAATGGAATTTAGAGCAGAAGCTCTCAACAAGATTAACGAGGTTTAGCAGGCCATCGCCTTGTCCGCTAAATCACTCAGCCCAACCGCACAACATACTCTTACTCCCCTTTCTCTCTCTTTCACAACACACCCACAAACGCACATACCCTTCTCTCTCAAATATACGTGTCCGTTCTCTTTATCTCACACTGACACATGCCGTCACCCTTCCTCTCTTTCATTCTCTTGCACGCTCACCCACCCCTCCGTTCAGCATTTCTCTACACAACTGTCTGTGCCTTTAACCTGGCAACCATTGCTAGGGAGACCTCCACAATGGTGACTGCAGCGGGATAAGAAATGGACACTTTCACAGGATGCTACTTTATCTCCATTGCCCAAAGCTCTCAGCTGGCATCTGCTCTCTTACTGTCGTTCCAGATGTAAGTGGTTGTTCAGGGAGCAGGAGCTGTGCATTGTACCTGTCAGATGCCACCTTCCACACCTGCAAGTGCTCTGCAGGGAGCAAACGAATGGGGTGTTGTTATTCAGAGTTTAGTGTTGTGTGTGGAAGGATTATTGAGGCTTCTTTCTACAGCTCTTGGACGTGTTTCAGCCATAGTGGGATTGAAATAAATGTGTATGTGAGCGATATCTAGGCCAACGTAGAATTTGCTCACACAGAACAAATTTGAACAACCTTCATTCACGAAGTTCACTTTTCTCGCTCCTTGATTTATTAAATATTTTGGCTAATTTCATTATGTTTTCAGCTAGCGCTCTTAAAGGGGGGGTGAAACACTCAGTTTCACTCAATCTTATGTTATTGAGTACCTATAGAGTAGTATTGCATCCTTCATATCTCCAAAAAGTCTTTAGTTTTATTATATTTATAAAAGAAAGATAGGCTGTACCGAGTCTTTCCGGAAAAACCCGAGCGGGTGGAGGCGTGCCGTGTGGGCGGGAGCGCGCGAAGCTTTTGCGTGTGTTGTAAACAGACAGACTTGTGGTTTATGAGGACATGATTTATTTTTACAATAAACAAACTGACACCTACAGTGTCCTGCTAAACACATGTATTTAAACACACAAACACACACACACACCATACATCGCATGCTCCATTGATACATTGACTGTACGTGATCATGTTGTTTACTTGCTGTGCTTAAGTTACACGCCGATAGTTAACAACACACAGACATTTGAAGCAGTTTTACTCACCGCCTGTGGTTCCGTGAACCTTTATCGTTGGGACTGCTCCATCTTTAAGTATTAGGCAATCTGCAAATCGTCGAACTGTGCCTTGTTTATAAAACTATTACCGTTGAAATGAAGGGAACAAACAATAACACTTGCGCAACTCCGTTGCTGCTCTGGAAAAACAAAATCCATCCACAGGTCCCTTAACTCTGGGTTCTTTGGAAATTTTGTGCAGTGTTGTCTTGCCCTGGCAACCAAAAACACACTTTTTGGTGCCATTTTTTTGATTGCAGCGCAGCCGAGCCCAGCGCGCTCTGACGGGCATAGGCGTACTGGCTACAGCTGCGCGCGCGCCCTTCCGGGAGAAGTGCCTTAAGACCCGTATAAGGAAATTCCGCCCACTCTGACATCACGTAGGTCCGTATTCGAAAAAAAACTTTCCGAAACTTGTGACAAACCGGAAGGAGTATTTTTGGAACAGAAATACTCCATCAAACTTACAACTTCATTTTTGAAACTTTGTCCATGTTTACTATGGGAATCCAACTCTTTAACAGTGTAAAAAACTCACTATGCATGAAACAGCATTTCACCCCCCCCCCTTTAAAACTTTTGCAAACATTTTGGCGTGTTTCCATTCTGTAGATTTTCCCCTAAAATTAGCACAGAAATGTGATTAGAATTGACCTTAGAATTACTTACTGTCATATAATGCAAAAATCAACACAACTTTCAGAAATTACTAATGAATGCAGAAACACTTGAATACATCAACAACGTCTGCTTGTCGTTCAGCAACTTGGCCACTTGTCATCTTGAAGTAATGAGGAATAAGGATAGATCCAGTTTTGTCTAAATACATAAGATTGTATTGTTCCAGAACATAAAGTATCTAATGATAAAAGTATCCTTCCAATAGATTCCAGTCTAAAGAAATAGTGGCTGATTTTTATTTTTAGCAAGATTCTTGGTGATTTCAGTCCAACACATTTTAGCACAGATTATTTTGTGATCCTGTCAGAGCTTAATGTTTTGTAAAGAGGCTGTATGGAGTCAGAAAGGGTCTACTGAATCTGACCGCAAACCCACAATGCTCTTTGCTGCATTCATTTCACATGCAAATAGGAGTCCTACAGTTTACCTGAAAATGAAAATCATGCATTTGCCTTTATGTTGTTCTGCTGAAGAAAAAAAGAAAAGGAACAAAAAGGTATTTTAAATGTTTCAAACAACGTGATCATTTTGTTTCAGAAGACTTGGAATATGCAAGTCGATTGATATGGATTAATTATACTTTTTTAAGTTTTGTTGACTTTCATGGACAAAAACAGCTGAAACATTCTTAAAAATATATTATTTGGTGGTGTTCTACTGAGGAAATTAATTCATAAAAGTTTGGAAATACAAGAGGGTGACTAAATGATGAAATGATAAAGAAGTGTGAGGGATATACACTTGGGTTCACCCAAAAATGAAAATTCATGTCATTACTGGCTCTTATGTCGTTCCAAACCCATTAGACTTCTGAGAGCTTTCTGTCCCTTCATTGACAGCTGCAACTGACACTTTGACGTTATTTAAAGAGATTGTAAAACGAATTCATATGAATTGAGCGGCTTAGTCTAACATTTTCTGAAGAAACACAATCGCTTTATGTGATAAACAGATTTAATTTAGGCTTTTATTCACATATTTCAACACCTCACACATCAGTTGTTGTAAACGGATGTGTGCATGTTCGCTTGACGTGCGAGAACCACTGAGGTTCATTCTCATGTTACGCAGCTTTTGAGCTTCCTTAAGAGGTTTGTTTACCTTATTCTGTGAATCTTGCCTGATGTGCATAGTGGGATTTTCAGGATTACCAGTTACCTATAGTGGCTGCTATTAACCTAGATGCTCACATGTGTCTGTTTAGATCTGGGCTTTTCACAATCTGGTTTTTATCCCAAGGCGTTCTCTGTGCTCTCGAAAAGGCAGCTAGTTTCAGAGACGCTCTCTATATGCTGTACACAAGCCCATCATCTTGTCTGTTATTGTTCATTTGGGCAGCTGTTTACATTGATCTGCCATTTTCCATGTAATGAGCAGGGCACATACAGTACATACTGCGTGCATAATATATACGCAGGTCGAGCTGACATTCTCTCTGCGGGCCTTTTGGCGTTCTGTTTAAAATATTCATGTGAAGTCGCAAGCTCAATAGAGCCTTTTGTTCTACATCATGACTGACATCTACACCTGAGGCAGACAACGACTCGTTGCCCATGATCTGAAGTGCAATGGGACGTACCCAAGGTACCATCAGAAGGTTTAGACAGAGAACAACAGAGATTTGAGGGTTTTTTAGTTTTGGAAAGAGTTTGAAGACAGCTTCTTTTCTTCAGAGGCTGTTTGTGTTGAATAATGCTCTTTGCATGAAGATGGAGTAATACCTGAAAGTGGTTTTCTCAGGCTGTTCCAGTGGTGAAATTTCATGTAAAGTTATCCTTTTCTTTCTCTCCAGATCCAAGTAATGAATTTTTCACCTGAGTGCTGAGAGTTGTTGTGGAGTGTCTGTCCAGATCGATTTATTTTTCCTTGTTGCGACACAAACCTACCTGAACTGTGTTGCAAGTTTACCCATGCATGGATGAAGGCAAACATGGCTTAATAAAATGATCTCTCTCTCTCTCTCTCTCTCCTCTCTCTCTCTCTCTCTCTCTCTCTCTCTCTCCTCTCTCTCTCTCTCTCTCTCTCCTCTCTTCTCTCTTCTCTCTCTCTCTCTCTCTCTCCTCTCTCTCTCTCTCTCTCTCTCTCTCTCCCTCTCATCGTCTATATCTGAACATAAGCCAATAATATTGACAGACATCATTTTACATAAAACATTATTCTATATTTGAATTGTCAATGTATTAACAATTCACTAAGGAATGGATAAAACTAATACAATCATCCAATCTTCTGTCCACAATTCTTTTACTCTGCGAAAAGCTAAAGAACAGAGATCAAGTAACATTGGCATCACACATACAGTACAGCTGAAACCAGCTAGTGGTTCCCAATCACAGATATCAGCTTAAGCTGGTTTTGTTTTGGTCTTCTAAACACCTTTCCTTGATTTCTCTCTTTTTCTTCCTATAAATTCCTAAGTGGGCCAAGTTGTTATTTGCACGTCTTGGGTGCAGAAGGGGAGGGTTTCCTTAAGGGGGAGAGAACTCACCAGCACTGGGAAAACTGTAAAGCAGGCTTAAACATTGATTGGTTGTTCTCAGGCTGTTGCCATGGTGGCAGGTCGCTCTCCCTCATCTCAGCTAAGTGGTGTATAACTTGTAGCATCCCAGAATTACACTGTTGTTATGACAACAGACAGGAAGTGAGGTATTGTTATCCGAGTTGTGTAAAGGCTTTGTTTTCTATAGCATTTCTCGCACTAAACGACATTCATTTGCAATGGAGAATCTCTCATAACACAAAAGTTCTCTTGCGTGTATTAAACGACTTGCAATGATAATCTCTAGCTTCATTGCCAAATCTGCCGATATGAGGTTACCTAAGAACTAAACTGTTCTGAAATATGTGTCAGGATGTGAATAAACAGGACTGGTGTTGCTGGGTGCTTTTACATTTACATTAATGTATTAGCACTGCCTGACTTTTTAGTCAGTGATGAAAATAATGTCAACGTTCATTAATGAAGCGTATTTGTTTCTGACAGGTCTAAAGTAAATGCCAAAGGGCAAGTTTAAGTGAATGCCAAATATCTGTGAGATTTTAGGTTGAATTTGACTAATGAATACCCCAATGTTTAAGTCAAAGGTATGTGTAGCGGCATAATAATTTTTGTCTTCCCTGCATTCAACAGATTTTTAAGTTGGAAAATGTAATTTCAAGCCATCATCACAGCACGACTAGAGAGAGATTAGACGTGTTTTTGAAAGTAGTGGAGATGAAAGCTTTCCTGTACCAATATTAAATTCATTCAAAATGTATACCTTTATTCATTGCTTTCCAGTTTTGTTGCAGTTTGGGATTGCAATATATTTGCCTGATCAAAAAGGTTGCCTGAAAAATGCAGAGGGAACCAACATATATAAATTTAGCTTTGTGATTCAGACTTCAGCAATTAAATTACCATCCCAAAAGGGACTAAACCCTACTGGGATCCTATGAAAAATAAATTGATATAGTATATTGCCTAACTTCTGAATCGTAGAGGGAACCTACATTACATTAAATTAAATGAGGCAGTTTTCCCCCTTCAACCATATTGAAGCAATGGACCATGAGTGGTGTAATGGAGACTTTTGTTGTAGTACATTTTAGTACAAGCAAACTCTCTCATTGACAAAGAGATGTAGTCTTTTGTGTTATGATTAATGTAAAATGAAGAAGGAGTTCTGTGGAAATCCGTAAATTAATATTTTGTAAAACATGAATATTTTGTTCTGTCCTTTGGGCTTGTGCATTAACAATTACTCACCATACTTCTTTGAAGTACACTCTAGCAAATTAAATAGCTGTCAACTAAAGCAGCGCATACTGAGATAATATAAAGCACTCTTTAGTTTTAGATTATAATTATAATACTTTTTTCTCTCTCTGATTATGTGTACTGAGGCAGTTTGAATAAGCTTTTGAGGGCTCTTTTGTGCCAGTGTGTTGACGCTAGAGGTTATTTATCCATAGCAAATTTGAGTTTTTAAAATGTCAGGCAATGCCACTATATATTTTAATGATTGAAAAGAGTCTATACGACTAAATGAAGTGAAAATATGACTTGACGCAAGAGTTGAATGGAGTCAGACAGCTGTCTGGCATTGGACTGTCACAAAGAGAATTTTTAAATTTGATCTGGCTATGCCTTGTTTATTTTGACAGGTAAAGTCAAACTGTCTCTGACTCTCATGAGTTAATATCTGCACATCTTCTTCTTATCTCTTTGAACAGGCAAATTGCTGTGGATGGGAACCTTCTCTGCACCCTCTACCTTTCACATGACCCCACTTTCCCTGTTTCCTCGGCTCCCGTAAAGATACGTTACACTCTCTAACACACACCGACAGCATGACGTCCACTGCCCAGATTCTGGCCTTTAAGCTCTCCCCACCCTCTCAAGATGGGAGTCCAGAGCGTCTGTTCAACTGGATGAGGACATCGAACGGCGCTATGAGGTGGTCCCGTCTGTCGTCTGCTCCATGTGTTGCCTCTTTGGCATCATCTACTGCTTCTTCGGTAGGTTGCAAAGTATGAATTAACTGATTATATTTAGAAGATTGCAGACAGTAGTTCAGACTGGTTTGGAGAAACGCAGATTTACATAAGAAGTATTACTCAGAACGAGCCCAGATTCATGCATGCATGGGTATGTTTGTGCCTCGTTATCACAAACATCGTTTCAGCTGTGGTTGTTATAGCCAAATTTAATTCACATAATAACCATCTGAATGTGACAACCAGACAAGGGTGACAAATCTATGTCCCTCACTATTAGATAAGCTTTATCACTTTCACTTGACTGTGAAATTTGCTTTCACTATCCATTACTTGCTGAGAGAGAGAGAGAGAGAGAGAGAGAGAGAGAGAGAGAGAGAGAGAGAGAGAGAGAGAGAGAGAGAGAGAGAGAGAGAGAGAGAGAGAGAGAGAGAGAGAGAGAGAGAGAGAGAGAGAGAGAGAGAGAGAGAGAGAGAGAGAGAGAGAGAGAGAGAGAGAGAGAGAGAGAGAGAGAGAGAGAGAGAGAGAGCGAGCATCTTAGCTGTGACAAACAGCATGATATAGACTCTCTTCTCTCTGTGGCATTCAGGCCCCAATGTGACTTAAATTTTTAAAACATGCTATGTATTCCTCTTGCCCTTCTGCTGCCAATTTGGGCCATTATCAACAGTTTTTAATTGCATCATTTGAAAGCAGATAACCTCTCAGTGAAAAGCTTAATGCTTTTTGAAAGGCTACTGTCGATTTAAAAGCTACTTTTTTTACAGTAACTGTAGCAACGGAATGGACATTAATGGCACAGAGCAACACCTTTACTCAATGCAATTCTGGTGATCCCACTTAAATGTTTCAGAATAAAATGTTCAACATGAAAACCTGTTTCAGGAATGATTGACTGTATCTCTAAAAATAGGCCCAGTGACCGACAACGGTCTTGTTTCGCATCTCGTTGAATTTATAGGCGATATGGCCAAAAACATTTCTCAACATATTATTCATCATCATTCATCACAGTATTCATTTTTATACCAATAACGGGCAAGGAAATGGATTCCGCAAGTACAAACTCAACAGAATAAGCTATCTTTTAATGTAATCTTTGAAATCTGTTTTGTTTTATTATTTAATACAAATTTATCATCAACAATTATTTACAATTCAATTAGTTCATTAAATTTTAATTCATCTTTTAAAATCTATTCAAATGAAAGTATAACAATTCATTTTCAACAAAGCATTGCATTAAAGTAAGATCAAGATGCTGCACAAAATGACTGAAAACATGGATGAAAAATGACTTCTTAAAAAATTAATAATAATAATAGTAATATTACAGTAAATTACATAAAGCACTTTTTAATATACAATAGTAATATACTAATTGCATACAATAGTTATATATTATACATCATATAATCATAATTTTGTTGTGAAGACTTTCTTAGTCCCAGTGTGTATTTGATTATAGCCTTTCTCAAATTAAAATACAAATTAGCTTTCCAAAGCTTTCTTAACCTGTTGCACAGACTTTATGGTAGGAAATGGACGTGTACTTTGACATTCAAGCGAAAACTGACTTGATATCTGCTGTGTGATGGGCTGTTGAATTATCCATGTTGAGTAAAATTGTCCACAGATTATCATTATCAACATATATTTTATTGCGATGCTGTTTTGAGATTGTTTTATTTCCAAGCACTAATATATACAGTGCTACTATTCGTATTTATATATCCTTCCCTCTGCACCCCTCTTCACTTGTAGGGTACCGCTGCTTCAAGGCCGTGATGTTCCTCACGGGTCTAATGTTTGGCTCCATCGTCATCTTCATGCTCTGCTATAAGGAGAGGGTCATGGATACTCAACTAAGTGTGGAGGCCAGTGTGGGCATCGGCCTGGGCATTGGCACGTTGTGCGGTTTGGTCACTATGCTGGTCCGCAGCGTGGGGCTTTTCATGGTTGGACTTCTCCTGGGTTTACTGGTCGCCCTCGCCTCTCTGGTGGTTCTGGAGGAGTTTTACCACCCGAGGACAGTGTGGCTTCCCCTGGGTGTGCTGCTGGGTTCGGGCATGCTGTTTGCTGTGCTCACTTTGCAGTGGCAGCGCTGTTTCACCACCATCTCCACCGCCGTCTTCGGATCAGCTGTGGTGACTGTGACTGTGGATTATTTTGTCGAGCTCTTCGCTTTGACTAAGTATATCTATGAGAGGGTGAAGGTGGATCCACCTCGCCCCGTGTGTTGGTTCACGTGGGTGGTCATGGGAGTCTGGCCTGTGCTGGCGCTGCTGGGTGTTCTTATTCAGTGGAAGGTCACGGCTGAAGGATATTCACACACAGAAGGTAAGTCCTGGCAAGCATGTGGCAAATATAGTGAAAGGGACGGTAACACTTTATTTGAAGGGGTGTGCATAAGACTGACATGACACTGTCATAAACATGACATAACACCTGTCATGAACATGAAGGAGTCTTTATGAATGTTTATGACTGTTGTCATTAAGTGTCATTCGGTAAATTATGACACTTTTAATGCAAAGTTGACATTGTTTAAAATGTCTTTGTTATGACAACTTGACATTAACAAAGACAAAAAATGTCTTTGTTATGACAACTTGACATTACCCAAGACAAAAATGTCTTGATTATGACAACTTGACATTAACAAAGACGGAAATGTCTTTGTTATGACAACTTAATATTAACCAAGAAATCATAACCTGTCAACCTGTCACAAATATGTCATAACAGGTCTAATTATCAAACTTCAAGCATTTTGCAGTGTAATAACCCTTAATGACATCTTTATAACTAGTACAATGTGTTCCACTTTACTTGAGGACAAGTAAAATATTCATGACACAGTTATAATGGTGTCATGACGGCCAAAGTTGTCACAGGTTGACAGGTTATGATTTCTCGGTTAATGTCAAGTTGTCATAACAAAGACATTTCCGTCTTTGTTAATTTCAAGTTGTCATAATCAAGACATTTTTGTCTTGGGTAATGTCAAGTTGTCATAACAAAGACATTTTAAACAATGTCAACTTTGCATTGAAAGTGTCATAATTTACCGAATGACACTTAATGACAACAGTCATAAACATTCATAAAGACTCCTTCATGTTTATGACAGGTGTTATGTCATGTTTATGACAGTGTCATGTCAGTCTTATGCACACCCCTTCAAATAAAGTGTTACCAAAGGGACTAATGGACTAATGGACAGTTAATGTGACCTAAATTATGTCATCAGCACAGATTTTTGTGTGCGCACTGACAACAGGGCATGTGCAAATTGCTCAAAAAAAATGTGTTCACTTTGCATTTCAAAAATGTCCATTTATGCACATGGGCGATGGAGTATACTTTGAATAGTTTAATAAAAAGTTTAATAAACCTGCTGCTTTGTTTTAAGGTTAATCAAACAAAGAACAAAGAAATCACTCACTTCTCTTTATAAAGATCTATTTATATTTAATTTATAGAGTGATGAATATGCAGTGTTATTTCACATTTGATTTACTTTATCCAAATTCTGTACCTAAAAACATCTGTTATTCCTACCTGAAAAACCTAAAAACACAGTTTATTTTATTACTGACTGCTTACTTGCAGTCAGAATGCTTTAAACTTATAGTATCAAAATTGGAATAAAGAATTGTAATTTATCACTGGTATTTAAACATTTGAACCACTAACCCAATCCTTAGTCCTGCTGGAGCAGCTGTAAATATGCGCTGTGCTAGTAAATGAAATATAAAATGTGATATAGCAATAGAATGAACTGAAGTAACAGAAAATCATGCAGTACATTTTAGCAGTCTTAATTAAGCATGAAAATAACTGAAGTAAATATACATTTGCTGAGCAATTTATGCAAACTAATATGATTCATATTCTTATGGTTTCTCTACCCAATATATTAAAATGAACGTATCGGTATTGGTCTCGTTCTGGAAAAAGTGTTATCGATGCACCCCTAATAGTGTCTGTTCTCTAACTGAACTAAATTATTTTTATTACTATGAACAATCACAACGACAGTGGGGGCAAGTGATTTAACCAGTGTTGTGGCTGAACACCGGTAACACCGGCAACACCAACAATCGTAGCAAGCCTAGATGGAAGCTTAACTCTGCTGTCCCTTCAGGATGAAGATTGGACACACCTGGGGCCTATACCATGAAGCCGGTTTAGGTGGCTAGCCAGCTATGTTTCAGCTTAGTTTCCGCCAACCCTGGGTTTTAGGTACTATGAAAGTAGCTCGGCTTTAATCGGTGTTTGTTGCCATGGTATCTTACGCTGCACGGCTAACCTGCTCCGGGGCAGGTTAAGTTCTGGATTCGAGATCTCAGACTGAAGTTTGACCAATCAGCTGTGAGCAAAGAAACATATAGGTGACGTAACTAATTCCCACTGTTTGTTGCAATAATGGCTTTACATTTTCTTTCAAATCCTGTGGACATCTCAGCGCAAATTGTTAGACGAGCACATCGTAGAGAAAGAGTTTTTAGCCGGACAAAATCCCCTTGCCTTTCCTGATAGTTACTTGTATGAAAGATACAGATTTTCTGCGGAAGGAATATCTTATCTTTGCGAACTTCTTGAGCCGCACATAAATAATTTAACACGTCGAATTCATGCACTTATTGTACCATAAATGGTATTGCGTTGCGTTTTTTTGCAAGTGGTAGCCTACATACTTGCACGATCGGTGATGCACAGAATCTAGGGGAAAACACGGTTTGTCGAACCATTCGCAAGGTGGTCCTCGCTCTGCAGGAGTACACTAATAGTGTTCCCCAGACATTTATTGACCATGTCCATAATAGAGGGTTTTAATATTGCCGGTAAAATATATTGATAGGGTGACATCGCGTTTTTTTTTCTTTCAAAAAGCAAATTTCACAAATGTAGCTACTATACAACACAGTACATGTTAAGCATTATTTTAAATCTTTTTTTTTTATTCGGTTAATCTTATTCAGAGTCATTGGAGCAATACATGTTGCAATCTCCACTTCTCTAGGAGAACATGAGGCAGATTAATATGTTAATAGAAAGTCCTTTCCAGCCTTAATGTTCAGGTAAATATTATGTGAAAAGTTGCATTAATAAATATTCATGTTAAAGTGTTACTTGGTTAAATAAGTTCACATACTGAGATCAGTTTAATCTAGCTGTTGCATTTATTTTTTAAATGTGGAGCCTCCTCAGCTCACAGTCAGGCTCCTTTAGTGTGCAGTCTAGCTCTATAGGCTCCTTTAGTGTGCAGTCTAGCTCTATAGGCTCCTTTAGTGTGCAGTCTAGCTCTATAGGCTCCTTTAGTGTGCAGTCTAGCTCTATAGGCTCCTTTAGTGTGCAGTCTAGCTCTATAGGCTCCTTTAGTGTGCAGTCTAGCTCTATAGGCTCCTTAAGTGTGCAGTCTAGCTCTATAGGCTCCTTTAGTGTGCAGTCTAGCTCTATAGGCTCCTTTAGTGTGCAGTCTAGCTCTATAGGCTCCTTTAGTGTGCAGTCTAGCTCTATAGGCTCCTTTAGTGTGCAGTCTAGCTCTATAGGCTCCTTTAGTGTGCAGTCTAGCTCTATAGACTCCTTTAGTGTGCAGTCTAGCTCTATAGACTCCTTTAGTGTACAGTCTAGCTCTATAGGCTCCTTTAGTGTGCAGTCTAGCTCTATAGACTCCTTTAGTGTGCAGTCTAGCTCTATAGGCTCCTTTAGTGTGCAGTCTAGCTCTATAGACTCCTTTAGTGTGCAGTCTAGCTCTATAGGACTCCTTTAGTGTGCAGTCTAGCTCTATAGACTCCTTTAGTGTACAGTCTAGCTCTATAGCTCCTTTAGTGTGCAGTCTAGCTCTATAGACTCCTTTAGTGTGCAGTCTAGCTCTATAGGCTCCTTTAGTGTGCAGTCTAGCTCTATAGACTCCTTTAGTGTGCAGTCTAGCTCTATAGGCTCCTTTAGTGTGCAGTCTAGCTCTATAGACTCCTTTAGTGTGCAGTCTAGCTCTATAGGCTCCTTTGTGTGCAGTCTAGCTCTATAGGCTCCTTTAGTGTGCAGTCTAGCTCTATAGGCTCCTTTAGTGTGCAGTCTAGCTCTATAGGCTCCTTTAGTGTGCAGTCTAGCTCTATAGGCTCCTTTAGTGTGCAGTCTAGCTCTATAGGCTCCTTTAGTGTGCAGTCTAGCTCTATAGGCTCATTTAGTGTGCAGTCTAGCTCTATAGGCTCCTTTAGTGTGCAGTCTAGCTCTATAGGCTCCTTTAGTGTGCAGTCTAGCTCCATAGGCTCCTTTAGTGTGCAGTCTAGCTCTATAGGCTCCTTTAGTGTGCAGTCTAGCTCTATAGGCTCCTTTAGTGTGCAGTCTAGCTCTATAGGCTCCTTTAGTGTGCAGTCTAGCTCCATAGGCTCCTTTATAGGCAGAACATACAGTTCTATAGGCAGAACATACAGTCAGACATATTTAAAACTTAAAATATTAATGTATCGCACACGTACCCAGTGTAACTTGCTTAGAGGAGCCAGCACCGGGGTCAGACTGTACAGCACCTGTAATCCCATCCATAATCGGCCGTCCCTTATTCCTATCAGAGCCAACTCAGTGTATTCTGGAGGAGTGGCCCTCCACTGGTTTTCTGAATTTCACTCTTTTTTCGGTTTGCCTCAAACAAGTGTTAATAAAAAAATAATAAAAGGTTGCGTGTAAATACTTACTAGGCTACTTTGAATTATATTTTTATATTTTGTCTTTATCAGCTGCCGAGAACGTTTGGAGTTGCATCTAAAAATCAATGAATATTAATATTTATTAGTATATACATGCACATTTTTAATATATTATAAAAATATAGGCTATATTTCACACACACATTCATAGCCTATATATACATCATTTTACATTAATAAAAAACATATTTATTTATTTAGCTTAAACATTAACACAATCAGCAATCTTTCTCCAACAGTCTTCTCTTGCTTTGGCAGCAGAGACCGTATTGTTTCGAGCTTGTATTACATATTTAAATTCATCGTAATTCTGAATGATTATCTCTTGCTCCTCCGCGGAAAGAAAATATCGCTCTTGCTCTATCCATATCGAACGCGATTGGTTGTTCGGTGCCAACGTCACTTTGGTATGTGCACGCGCTCGTGGAGTAATCATAGCTTAAGATCAAAGCCTGAGTTGACAGAGAAAGTTGATGAGCTGCGTCATGGTACCAATAAAGCCTGATTGCATCGGTTTGGTTTTGTCAACTCAAAACTAATCCTGTAACTCCGAGTTTGTTCAGCTACCTTCATGGTACAGGCCCCTGGTGTGACACTAACATTACCATTAGTTCCTATAAAGAAACGGTTCACAAAAACATATTATAATAATATTCTATCATTATATTCTGTCATTATTTATTCTGTCATTATTCATATCATAATATTCTGTCATTATTTTCTCAGTCTCATGTTGTTTCAAACTTGTATGAACTATTTTCTTTAGTGGAACAATTAGAAAAGTTCGAACTGTTTGTTTTTTAAATGTTATGAAATTCAGGGGGGTCCAAAAGCTCAAGGGGGTTCAAGCTCCAAAAGAAGTGAATACAGGTTTCAATTTCAATCTGTGTGTCAGAAAACTTCGAATATACCAGTCGACTCATATGGATTTTATTTCATGCTACCTTTACAGTATGTCCTTTTTGGATCTTAAAAGTTGTGGAGATTGATTTTCATAATATGAACAGAAGAATCCGAAAAATCTTAATGTATGTTCTGCAGCAGAAAGAAAGGCCTATGAGTTTGAAACTACATGAGGGGGAGTAAAAGATGACTGAATGAAGATGTTTGAGTGATCTATCTCTTTAAGAATATGTCCCTACATGGACTTCATTAAAACAAGGTGTCTTTCTGAAATCCCCCCTTGTTGTATCCTGGGAGTCTAGGGGTTATTATTGAGTTTTTTTGGTGGTTATCTATTTATGGATGTCCTAGTTAATTACTTCCAGTGGTAGTGATCCTGTGGAGATCAGACTGGCTTAGCTGTACCCTCCATACAGGCTCCCATAGAGTCTCAGAGTGACTCAATGGGAAGGCCTGACCTGAAATCCATGAATGGGGACTTTTAAACTGCTTCATGTAGAAAGCAACCGCCAACATCTTTAGCACTGCATGAGGGTATGCATGACATTTCCAAGGGTAGAAGTCACAACCTCTATGACTGATGAGACCTCACAGAATTGTGTGTAGTTAGGGAAGTAAGATATTGCCAGACATCGACAGGACCTTGAATATTTCTCTATTAAAAGTACACATACTTTACTTTTCCTTGTCAGTGCAAGGCTAAAGAAAACGTTATGCTGAGATTCTGAATTAAAGTGCACACTGGGAAAACAGACAGTGAACTGCGCTGGGGTGGTTGCCATGGTTACAAGCTGGGCCCTTGTTTGGTGGAATGGGGGAGGGGGCCGTGATGAGGAAGGGGCCGAAGAATAGAGACGTGAGTGGGAGGAGTGTTTTCTGAGGGGGAGAGCGAGAGAGAAGGATCATTACATGAATTCCCTGACAGATGGGCCACGAAGCTGTTGAGGCACAACAGAGTGACTGAATGGGCAGAAATAATCCGTCTGTTTTTAATAATGACAGAGAACAGAATGTCGATTTAGCCCTGCGCAGAGCAGAATGTGTCAAAACACTCAACGGTTTGTTTATCAGCTTGGCTTTAGACCACTGTTTGCCAGTACACACAGCATAGTGTCTTTAGTGCGTAGAATAACGCCTCTGTTTTGCAGTTGTGAGCTGATGTACTAAAGCCAAATAAGAACATTTCTCCCACACCTAATTCCCTCCTTTTCTTCTTCCTAAAGTCTTCATCAATCACCAGCAGAGACGAGTGCAGCTAATGCGAATTCGTCAAAAGGAAGTGAGAAAGGAGTGCGGAAAGAAAAAGAAGAAAAAGCCACAGAAACTGCCGCCACAGCAACAGAAGTACCACCACCCCCCTCAGACCATCCCGCACCCCCCCAACCCTCCACCCAAACTCCAGCATCCAGAGCCCACCCACCGCCGGAAACCCAACACCATTCGCCGCTTCGATGGAGATGTGCTTTCTCCGGTAAGCGTGTGTCTCTCTTGCCACAAATCCATCTGCCAGTTGACATTATCTTGAAACCAGACCTGCAAACATATGAATCTCTATGCTTATCTTTACAATTAATCAGAGATTGGTTACGTGTTCGCTCTCTCTTTTAGAGTTACATCCAGAACTTCCGTGACAGACGTACTGACAGGAGGGTCTACTCTCATGGGAAGTTTATGGGCGGCTCACATGTTGTAGATTTGAACTACGACTATGGCTCCCAAGTGCCCCTAACAGCCCATACAGGCCCGGCAGTGAGAGGCTGATCTTCGACTGCAACACTTATTGCACTGAACAAACCATCCCGAGATCTTTGCGGCCGGATCAAATCTAGAGCATGTGGTTACTTCAGCCGTCACAATGGCTGACGGGATTTTCATACTCAAATGGATTTGCTGTATTCCCATGATTTTTTTTAAAATTAAAATGCTATAAAAGTTGCAGCAAATGGATCGTTTACCTACAAAACAATGTAGGGCTCTGTTCTCTTGCAATTAACTCCATTTTATATTGCTGAAGATGGTTGTGGTATGTGTGTCTGCTCCTCCGAGGCTCTTCTTCCCATAATTAGGCTGCTGTTTCACTCCGTCCGAGAAGAATGTTCTCATTACCACAGCAGCCATTTCAAAAGAGATCCATTACGGGACCAAATACGGCCTTGGCTTTTAAGTGACTAAACTGTCATAAAACATGCACTACTACTAGACAGACTAGTCGCATATCCAGTTGACAGATTTAAACTTCATGTTAATTTCTGACCTTTTAAAAATGATTCAGATAACATTGTTTACAGTACGGGCAGGGAAGTGTTTATCTCTTTATAACTGTTTCAAATGGCTTTATCTGCTCTGTGTCAGGGCCTACACACATTCTGTCAAACTGTGTACGGTGAAAACAATCTCCGTTCAATCTGAGCCGATTGCACAAGCATATACTGAAATGTTTTGTGCATTTATCTAGCCAATGCATGTGGGGAAAGTGCCACCATTGCTCTTGAAATGCATTTTTCAACATGTTATTTTCATTTAAGGTGTAGTTAAAAGTATCTCGAGACTGTTTGGTTTGCTCCCAGTTAAATCTCAGGGGCATCAAGAGGAGCCCCAACGATGAAACTGTGAACACTAAGGGTTTTGTGTGGATGGTTTAAAAGTGTCCTTGTCTACTATGAGAGAGTTTTGAAAGGGATTAATGAAAGATGCCTAAGAAGGCGGGAAGAGATTTACAATGGTGGACTTCTCAGAAAAAGATTGCGCGTTTCTGAGTTTGTTTAAAGCATGAAAAGGAGAGATATAGACTGAGTGTGTGTATATGCAGAGGGTGGTGTATGTGCGTGAACGCATTTGTCATACTGTGAGTCTGAAAGTCAAGTCTTAATTTCTGATTTACCTTCATATTTGGATGCAGGGTGATTTCACACTCAGTTTCCCCTCTATGTTTATCAGGGCTGTGGGAGCAATGAAGAGTCAAAGTCTAATCTTTTTTCTCACTCTGAAGTAGTGAAAGGGCTCAAAGGCTTAAATTCCTCTCTGTTTACCGTGTCTTTTAAAGTGACAGCTTGGCTCTCTTGTACATTTTGTACATTGTCTGAATGTATATGCTTACATCCGAATCTGTATTATTGCTAGTGCTTTGATTTTTTTTTTTTTTTTCCTAATCAGTGGTTACATCTGTGTGCTGAAGAATTGTCTTTTTGAATTGTCCCATTGATAGTCATTTGTAATAATTTATTTCTAATTTATTAGATGAAGACTTCAAGTGGAGCTCTGTATGTAATTAAATTGATGTTGACCATTATTATTATTATTATTAAGCATGTGTTTGTACAGTACTGATAACCATAAATGTTGTGCTCCTGAAGTCAATCATGTGTATGTGTCCATTTTTCTGGAACGCACTGCTGTTTAAGAAAGAAGAAGAAGATGATGGCAGATAGATGGCAGATAACACAAAAGCCTTTGAGGCATAGGGTGAAACATATTAAATTGTGTGAACTAGTTACTGGCGGGTTTGCGGCAGCAATAAAGACGAACCATCCTCAAGTAGCTCTGTGATGCAAAACACAATTTTCCATTTTTGAAACAAATATGCATATCCCTGCAGGGATAGAATTCATTTACACAGATGAAAATGAAAAAGCACTTTAAAATAGATTACTGTTGTCATCCTAATATTTTAGTTGCAAATTGATGTAAAAAGCTACAGATGTGTGGTTTCATTTGAGATGTCTCGAATTGCAGTTTTTCCAAGATACAGAAATACTCACTTGTACTCTTTTTGATTCACATCTTATCAGCTTTCGGATAGTTTTAACTAGTAAATAATTTAAACATGACATTTAAATATCTCCTTGCTTTTCTGCAATGGCTACATTCATCTTTTAGAGGGTAAAATGGCAGTCTGGTTTATGTTGACTGAGTCTCAGACAGAGAGGCTGAGCTGGTAACGCTTCTCTTTCATTTATGACTGCGTGATCAGAATACATGCTTTCTGTGGTGGTCTAGATCCTCTTGATTAGAAGACTCTATCTGTAGCTAGTTTTACTGTGATTATATGCTCCCAATTATAGCCCATTTTGTACTTTTGAGGTCTCTGTGTGACATTTCTTGTCAAAGAATCTTTAATCCATTGACTAACAATAACAAGCATTTTTCTAAACCGGAGATAAGAAAAGACTGCATACAGGTTCATGTCTACATCTTTGTGGCCCTTTGTGCCATATAGTACACAACCAAACTAATAATTTAATTAGATTGTTTGTTTGTTTATGTATATACACATGTGTATTGTCATATATCTCCATATAAATGTAAAGTTCACAGATAAAAGGCTCAACCTGAAAGTAACATTGTATCAATTTATGTAGGCTATACAAAATGGTTTTGATTTTCCCAGCTTAGCTGCATTCCCCTCTTAGCTCTTTTCAGTTTTATTTTCAAACCTTCTTTGCGCTGACAGAAACAGACATGTAAGCCTGAAACACAACATAGCCCTGGAGGTTTTTAAAGGTCAAAGTTAATGCTAAGAAAAGAGTCTCATTAAGGTTATGATGATGCGTTCAGCCTGTCAGTATAAAGTGAGGTAACTGTAAGAGGAGGGAGGAGAGGAGAGAGGAGAGAGAGAGAGAGAGAGAGAGAGAGAGAGAAGAGAGAGAGAGAGAGAGAGAGAGAGAGAGAGAGAGAGAGAGGAGAGAGAGGAGAGAGAGAGAGAGAGAGAGGAGAGAGAGAGAGAGAGAGAGAGAGAGAGAGAGAGAGAGAGAGAGAGAGAGAGAGAGAGAGAGAGAGAAGAGAGAGAGAGAGAGAGAGAGAGAGAGAGAGAGAGAGAGAGAGAGAGGAGAGAGAGAGAGAGGAGAGAGGAGAGAGAGAGGACTGCATGCGGCTCAGAAACAAACAGCTGGATGCTGAATTAGAAGGTTGGATTTTCCTATAAAATGTATTGATTGCTTAACCTATCAGTTTGTTCCCCATTGTGTTTTAATTCAATTCAATGCACATTTATTTGTATAGCGCTTTTCACAATTCACATCGTTTCAAAGCAGCTTTACAGAGTCCACATTACACTTTAGAGTGATCTGTTATGTTATCAGAGGTAACTTAAGTTATGTATTTCAGAAATGTACATATACAAATCACAGTTAGCTAAAAATGTATTAATTTAAACAATGTAATAATTTAAGGCAGAAACAATGAGCTCATTGAAGTAATGAATTCTTGTTTGTTAACAACTGATTATCCCATATAGAGAATTGTGGCATTGGTGCATGTTGACTTTGTGTCTCTATAGCAGTCGTTTTGTGTGTTGCTTTCAAACATGTGTAATGTGAGTTTGAATATAATATTTTGTGACCTTTATAGTACTCTGTCTTTGAACTTCCGTTTTTGAGGTAGCTCTGTATATTTCTATGGCATCGCTGACAAAGAGTATTTTGCTGGTGAAGTGGATTTACTTATTGTAGAGTTTATGAATGTTATCATGAGCACTTAATGTCTCAAGTGGATGTCATAACCAATGTCAGTAGATAGATTCGTTCATAAATCCGTAAGATCTTACCTTCATGATGTGGAAATACAAACCGGAAGACAGAACACAGGAGCGCAGCGCTGATGTACTGATCCTACATACGGTCTATAGCCATATGGAAGCGGCGATGGATCATTTATCTCAGATCTTAAAAATTAATAAAAGGTAAAAACAAACTGTGAACTCAAGTGCGAAACAAGTGTATTCTATATGACAAAGATTGTATCAGTCACTCAGTATGTGTTATTTATTATGTTAAAATGGTGTAATATTTATGAATTTGACTAATCTACTGTATTACTTTTCACACGCTCTTCTGATTGGCTGTGATTTTTGATTGGTTTTGCCACGCATTGCCTTTAGTGTGCTTGGTGTTTGTAAATGAGAATTTACTGAAAAATTAGCATTTATTAATTTAGCAAACTGTAAATTGTAATTTTATGCAATTTACTAATTACAATTTTTGTTTGTTTTATTTTAGATTTTACATTTATATTTTGTTCCATAATGTAAGGCTATTTAATATTTAATTTACTCCGAATTGACAAAATGTCAATGTTAACCTTTTTGCCAGGGCAATAGTGGAACAACCTTTTTTTGTAGCCAAGATTTAAGGTAGGCTACTGAGTGCCATTGACTACCCAGAAATTGACTTATTACTTCATACAATGTATGAGATTAATACAAAAGCACAGAAGCCTTGATTTTATAAGAGGAAAATACAGAGCATTTTATTGTTGTCTTTTTGTAGAGGTGGAACACAGTTTCTCAGATTTTCCCATTATGACCCAACCACACATGCACACGTAGATTCATATAAACAGAAACTCTGAGATCAACTGGCCACTTTCAGACTCCACTTACACTCCAGACTGTATTTGTAGGCCTATTGCGCCATTTCGCTCGTTCTCCCTCTCGTTCTTCAGCTCACTTTCCTTTTGTCTTTGTGCGTCATCCACACATGCAGTAATGGGTCATGATAATACTGGGTGTGTGCATAAAAAGCCAGAGGCCATCTGTGAAAATGTAAGTTAGGGAAAGGGATTCTATGAAATTGAATCTGTTTCATAGGCTTTACATGATGTCCTGCTGGTGCTGTGTGGACTCGCTGACAACCTGAAGGGATTGAAAAAAAGGCAATGATTAGAGAGAGGGTGTCTGGACAGAAGATTCACATGCTGCACATAAATGCTGGGAAAACACAAAAGTGCTTGAAAAAGTGATACTCCATAAGGAACAGAGACAGTTGGGAGAGTTTTTTCAATAAGTTACTGTAAATCAATACTGGGCTTGTGCGAGACACTTTATTTCATAAATGAAGTTCTCCATATGCGCTGTGCAGAAACACTCTGTATTATTTAGCAGAGCATGATATTAACAGATATTAACAGTGATACATGGAGTATTCTGTTGTTCAACCCAGTGCTGGTTAATAGGAAACAGGATTTTTTGGGGAATGTGTTTGGGGAAAGGACTGTAGAACAGGCCATATGTAGCTTAACTTACACACTGAGCACTGAGGGCGTTCATGCCCTTACTAGTTGTCCTAGTCTAGAGTAAAATAGAAAATTATTTGGATGATAATGATTATATACAGTACAGTACATATTACACGTGTTTTTGAGACTGGATAGTTTGTATATTCCATTACTGACACAATAATTGTATCAGGTGGTTACTAGTCTGTTAGCAAGAGTTTGTTTGTGTATTTATGTTACCTCGCCATCCCGGGTCTCAATGGTCTTGATCAGAACTGTTTTCTTAGAGTGGACTTCAGATCCACGCTGTTGTTGCTGGTGGTGCTGCTCTGGGCTGGTTTCTATGACAACAAAATACACAACCTCGGCATCATTAAACTCACCCTCACATAGTAAATACATAAATACTGCGTCTGCATAACCGTTATTATCTTTTGCATTACTGATAACTGCAAAACACAACAAAGCTAAAGGAGATTGAAGTATTTAAAAAAAAAAAACACACAATGGTTTTGCGCCCCCTGGTGGATGAAAAAGACAGGAGTTTTGCTCAACAATCTTTAATTTATGCTTATTTTCTTTCAAACCTGTTTAACTATCATTTCTACAGTGGAACACTAAAGATTTTTTTTATGGGGGTAAGATGAGAGTTGGTGTTAAAAGTTGGGTTACACTTTATTTCGACAGTCCACTTTAGACATTTCTATATAGTAGCCTACTTTACAACTTCATGTCAGCTAACTCTCATTAATTTGCCAACTAACTCTTGAAGTATTAGCAGATTGTTAGGTTAGGGTTAGGGTAGTAGTATTATTTGAAATGTACTTGCAAAGTTACTTCTTACTCCTCTAATGTCTGTTAGAGGACCATCAAAATAAAGTGTTAGCATATATTCAGCAGACAGTCTAATACTCTAATGAGAGTTATTTGACCCGTAGTTGCAAAGTTACTTATTGTTAGTAGAAAAATGGACTATCAAATTAAAGTGTTACCCTAAGTAGTTTGGAACCCAATGACTTTCATTGTGTGGACAAAAAAAGTTCTTTAAAACATCTATGCTTCGCAAAAGAAATACATCATATATGTTTGGAACGACACAATGGGGATTGTGAAAGTAGGCTAGTTTCTTTTAAAGGACTCACCTCTGAAATTCAAGGAAGAATATGTCTGCACAGGCAGAGAGATCCTGAAAACAAGATTAATAATAATAATATTAAATCATTTTTGTTATATCAGTTAAGAACAATAAGCAAAATCTGTCCAAATACCTTCTATATCTTACCTGCTCTCCTCTCCTTCCAGAAGCTTCCTGTAGGTGGCGATCTCCACATCCAGTGCCATCTTAACATTCAGCAGATCCTGGTACTCACGGAGATGGCGAGCCATCTCATCCTTCATTTTTGCAATCTCAGACTCGAGACGGGTAATGGTGTCCTGATAACCACCGGCCTCGCGACCCAGCCTTTCCTCCATCTCCCTCATTTGCCTTATCAGAGATTCATTCTACAGACAGAATGAAGAAAGGAGTTGGTATGAGTGAAACTGATGTGCAGAAGGAAAAGAAAGACCGTAGTTGAGATGAACTGAGTAGAGTAATAATATAAAACTGAGGATGAACTCTTCTAGCGATACAGTGCGCCATTACTGTTGGTTATTTACCGATCCAATTTACTCATGGACCACCAGGGGAAACATATTAAAGACTTAGTAATAAGGTGGATTCAGGTGTGCAGAGGCTGAGCTAATATTTGTTTTGGCTGGGAAATAATAACTTGGTTTAGAGCCCATGCGCAGGATCTTTAGGGACTTACGGTGCCCTTGAGAGAGTCAATCTCACAAGTGTAGGACTGGATCTGGTGACGGAACTCCATGGTCTCCAGCTTGGATTGTCTGAGAGCATCATTATTCTTGTTTACTGCCTGGCTCAGATCTGACACCTGTGGGTGGAACAAAATAGTTTAGCTCAAGCTCCTGGGATACTTTCAGTCTAGATACATATATCTGAATATAGCCTTTGAATTGTATGTCTGCATATTTCTAAAATCTCTGAGACTGACCTTAGACTTATACCATTCCTCAGCCTCGGCGATATTCTTGGCAGCAATCCCCTCGTACTGCACACGGATGTCCCTGAGGGCGGCAGTCAGGTCAGGCTTGGACATGTCCATTTGGACCTGCACCTGACTCTCCTGCATCTGGTTTTGCAGCTCACGGATCTCCTAAGGGAAAAGGTAAATGCAGAGACATGGATTTACAGTGCACTTATTTATATTGTCATTTTACTTATTGTCGTTTAGAAAATTAGTGTCATTATGGGTTGATCCACCCATCATTTTCATGGGAAGAATGGTGAAAAAAGTGACTTTGTTCTATGGAACACACCATGTTAATGAAGGAGATAAAACACTTTTAAAAATAAAGGTTCTTTATTGGTATTGATGGATCCATTAGAGGAATAGTTCATTTCAAAATGAAAATTCTGTCATCATTTACTCACCCTCAATTTGTTTCAAACCTGTATGAATTTCTTTCTTCTGCTGAACACAAAGGAAGATGTTTTGAAAAATGTCAGTAATCAAACAGTTGATGGACCCCATTGACTTCCATAGGGAAAAAAATACTATGGAGTCAATGGGGTCCATCAACTGTTTGATTACCGACAAAATATCTTCTTTTGTGTTCAGCAGAAGAAAGAAATTCATAGAGGTTTGGAACAACATTGAGGATGACAGAATTTTCATTTTGAAATGAACTATTCCTTTAAGAACCTTTAATGTCCATGAAAAGTGTTTCTTTAAACACTCTTCAAAATAAAGGTTTCGAAAGGGGGGTTTTCACAGCAATGCCATAGAATAACCACTTTTGGTCCCACAATGAATCTTTCGGTGAACGGTTATTCAAAGAACCATTTTTAGTGTAAGGAACATTTTAGAACCTTTTTCCTCTATGAAGAACCGTTTGTGCAGTGGAAAGGATCCATGAATATTGAAGGTTCTTAATGGAACCATTGATGCCAAACAAGAATCTTCAGAGTTCTTTAGATTATTTAAATTTTCTTCACCCTAACAAAAATGGGTCTTTTAAGAACTGATCACTGAAAGGTTATTTGGAGAACCCAAAATGATTCTTCTATGGCATTGCTGCAAAAATTGGAACTTTTATTTTGAAGAGTTGTAGCTGTTATTATTTTCCATCTCTGTTGTAATTGTAGGACTGTGAGGCCTTTTAAGGCCTTTTTCTTTTTCCTCACAGCTGTGTCTCAGAATCTGTCTCTGTTTAATTATAGGGATGCATCTGTTGCACAGCTTTACACTGCCCCCTCACTGTCAATGCGCAGCTGACACACACACACACACACACACACACACACACACACACACACACACACACACACACACACACACACACACACACACACACACACACACACACACACACACACACACACACACACACACACACACACACACACAGAGACCCACATGTGACCATTTTATCCTTACATGTCAAGTAAAAGCAGACAGAGCATTTAAAGAACTTGACTTCAGAGCCTCGTGAGTAAAAGGTCAGTGTACGTGTTGTATGATGGGTATGAGAGTAAGGGAGGTCGCAGACAGAGAGATGAACAGTATATAGTCGTGGAATATGCTGAGGAATGTAACTTTAGATGAATACAAACCTCCTCATGGACCTTCTTGAGGAATGCAATCTCTTCATGAAGACCCTCAATACGTCTTTCCAGGTCCAGCCTGGCCAGAGTGGCAGTATCTACATCCTACAGAGAGCACAACAATTGTGCAATAATTCAGTCATTTTTATTCTTCAAAATTAATTGCTTTGTATTTATATGTGTATATCTTTCATGTTAAACCCACATGTTAAACAATGCTAAATATAAGAGTATAAAATAATCACGTTTTATGTGTCGCTACAGATAACTTGAGACAACACTGAAGATGATGTAAAGAACGTACAGATCTAAAAGCAGAGAGGTTGTTCTCAGCTTCTTCTTTCTGGTGGATCTCCTCTTGAAGTCTGTGGAATACAGAGATTATATTAGAGTCTTCATGTTAATTTGAAGTAATACATGAATTAAATATGACTTAAAACAGAGTACCTTCCTAAAAGTGCTCTAGCCTGTTAACTGTTAATTAAGTTTAATTAAGTATTTTTTTAATGGTGTATATTGTGATTTGTTATACAGGAGTTCCTGTGGCCAGAAATAGAGCTTGCTCTAATGGTCAAGGTGCCCTGCATGTCCTCAGTCTTTGAGATATGCTGTGAGCGGCTTGTGAAGTTGCTGTCATTCCTTCATGCGCAGAGATCAAGACGGAACATTATATTCTAACATACATGCTTGTGAGTTACACGTAGCTCAGGGTTGAATGTAAATGTCCCTGACTCGTTTGAAAGAGGTATGTTGTTAATGTGGCACATATCCAGTTTCATGAATGTAATTGTTGGCAGTCAGTTGCCATCTGATATTTTCATCAGAGAGATGAAAGGAGTTGTGCCATAAATCATACCATGCCAAAGTTGAAGGCTCTATGTGCACTAGAGAGTAATGGAGACCTTCAATACTCAGAATGTTTTTTTTCTTCATACAATGCTGGATAGCCAGAACTTATAGCTATAGCTGCAAATAATATAATGAGTTCTATATAATCTCTATGTGTCAGCACACCATCAGACTCACTTTAAACAATGTCTATGCACTAGGCTTTAAACGCTTATCCTTAATCAGTGCTGATAACGTGATGTGGTTTCTTTGGGGCCCTTGAATGCAATGCGCTCAGACAGACCGCAACACACTATGAGCAAGATAAGGGTTATTTTTAGAGACGTGCATTCTCTGCAGTGCTGGGGGTGTATTGAAGAGGCTAATAATAGCAGTCTAATCTGAGCTGTGTGATAGGACCCGGGGTCCTTTTGCAAATAGAAATAACACTCTTATACTCTTTACAACATCATACACTTACATGAGTTACACCGGTGGTTGCTACTTGGGGTTACCATACACCCAGACATAAGTATGTTGTCTTTAACGACTGAGGTGGTCCTGACCCATATCTTGCCTGTGTGGTCTCTGTTTCATGTCTACTGCTTGTGTTTTACAAATCTGGCCATGGAACCAATGGTATTTATGCAATTCTTTCCAAATTATATTGTTAGTTTAGTAGAAATAGTAAGTAGATGTCTCATGAATGTCCTTTCCCAAATTCACAGCTCAATGACATGCATGAGTTATGAGTACCATCATGACCTCCAGTTTTACACTATGTGGCTTCCTCCAGGCCCCACATATTATATAATAAATGTCACTATGTGTCCATAAAGTGTGCTCTTATGTAACCTGATGTAACAAAATGTTAGACTAACATCCAACTAAAGCATTTCAGAACCAAACGTTCCATGAAGAATGTATAAATAGCGTTTGTGTGATGACTTTGCATGAATGTTCTATTACCGTTACTATGAGAATGTTTCTTCACTACTTTGAGAGAACGTTAGCCACGGTATTATCTCAAACTTCAAGGAAGATGAACACAAAGCTGCCAATCTTCATTTAGAAGTATAATTTCAAATTGGAACTCAAAGTAAAGAATCTGAATGAATCGAAAGGTTTGCAAAAAGCAGACATTCTCCTAAATATTTCTTGTAGTGCTCACCTCTGTTTTAGTTTCTGTAGGTCATCGCCCAGGTTGTCTCTCTCTATCTCAATACGAGACCTCTGATTGGTCAGTGTCTCCACCTGTCTGCGCAGCTCTCTCATCTCCTCCTCATACATCTCAGCAATACGCGTGGGCTCGCGGCCCCGCATGCGCTCAATCTCCACCGACAACGCTTGGTTCTGCTGCTCCAGGAAGCGCACCTTCTCGATGTAGGTGGCAAAACGGTCATTGAGATGTTGCAGCTCTGCCTTCTCATTAGTGCGTGTATTGAGGAAGTCGTGGTTCATGGCGTCGGCCAGATTGAAGTCCAGCTTCTCACCGAGACCGGCATAGGAACGGACCATTTGGCCACCACCGAAGGAGCCGGATGCGCGGTGGCTGGAATAAACGGGAGAAGCGTGGCTCTTGCTCATCTCATAAACTCTGGAGGACATACGAGAGGACCCAGAAGAACCACGGCCGGAGAAAATGGAGGAGTCCACACCAGAGCC
>CM070826.1:28954234-28993016 GCA_036326025.1 Chrosomus eos | reverse complement strand
TTAATGCT
The DNA here is from genome assembly GCA_036326025.1 of Chrosomus eos. NCBI lineage: Eukaryota > Metazoa > Chordata > Actinopteri > Cypriniformes > Leuciscidae > Chrosomus > Chrosomus eos. The sequence continues at coordinate 28,993,008 of CM070826.1, read as the reverse complement.
ATGAGTTAAATCTCTAAATGCACCTGTGATTGAAATGTGTCAGGGTTTGGGGTTGAGGAGATGAGGCGAGGAGATGACTCAAGTGCAGGAAACAAGGGCTTTTTTATTAATAAAATTAAAACAAAGTACAAACAAAAACTACCCCGAGGGGAAAAAAACAAGACAGACTTGACTGCAGGAAAACACGGGGTGTAGATACGACGTTGAACCAGCACATGACTGAAAACACAATGAGAATAAATAGGGAAGAAAACAAAAGAGGGTAACGAGGGAGGACAGATAGGGCAAATTAATCAATAATCCGGTAACAAGTTGAGCGGGGTTAGACAATTGACAGGAGAGCACATAGCACAAGGAAACATACATGACAAGCTATGTGCTCACACAAAACATGGCCAGTAAAACAAATCACAATACGTGCTAACACGAAACGAGACAAGAACACAAGATCAATGAGAACACTCATAAGCCATGTGTTCATACAAAACATGACAACATGAAAGCACACAGCTAGTGTTAAACACAAGCTGTGAGGTACAAGACTAAACAGGAGTGCAGGGCTCTGTCACAAAACCTAGAAATAGACTAGACAGAAGTGACAGAACCCTGAAGGAATGTATGATTGGTGTCCATGTGTTCAAAAAGTGCATGCCTCAAGAAACTTAAACATTGCAATTTATAACACAATTCAAAACACTGAATTAATGAATATTGTCAAAATGTGCTGTTGAAGGATCAGCCTTCAGCTTTTTTATATGCTGATTGTTATCATTTAATGTTTGATAAAAACTATTCCTACATCGGCTATAACTGTATATAAAAGGGTCCAAGTAATCAGAGCCGGTCTATGAAACATACTTAGAACTTCTACTGGAGCAATGGTGTACAAATTCTTATTTGTATATATAGGCTAACTTATTAAATCAGCTATTTTCTTTCCAGGTGCGTATGTGTGAATGAAAAAGTGATAAATATCAAGAGGAATGCAGATTATTTTTTGTTAAAAGTATTTAAGTCATTCAGCCAGGTGTGTGTGTGTGTGTGTGTGTGTGTGTGTGTGTGTGTGTGTGTGTGTGTGTGTGTGTGTGTGTGTGTGTGTGTGTGTTTGTGTGTGTGTGTGTGTGTGTGTGTGTGTGTGTGTGTGTGTGTGTGTGTGTGTGTGTGGTGTGTGTGTGTGTGTGTGTGTGTGTGTGTGTGTGTGTGTGTGTGTGTGTGTGTGTGTGTGTGTGTGTGTGTGTGTCTCACCCTGAAACCCCAAGATAAAGCAAAACACTGCAGCCAAAATCCAAGTGATTGTGTGAGTAAAAATTTAGCAGAGTGCTTTTAGATCCCAAAACATTGTTTTCAGAAAATCTATGAAAATAAACAATACTAAATGCTTGCTAGATCCCAAAAGTTGTTGGCCATTTTTCTTTACACATTGGTTGCTTGTTTGAAACCCACCCCCCAATGTCTAAACTTTATCAGACTTTTATGTGTTTTGGTTTTAATAAAGTGTATATGTGTTATACAAACATTAACTGTTGCTTTAGCAGTCTTTACATTAAAAACAAATGCAGATTGGACACTCGTGTACTTCGTTTCTGAAGTCCACCACAAACCACTTCTACAGAAATATCTCCTGTTCCTACACACAACTTACTTTGAAAACATTTTAATCAGTCAGAAACCCGCCACCTTCCCCAGCTCCACCTGTTTAAATCTTCTACGGGGATTAAATAATATATTTTACATGTGCAGGCAGCAGCAACAGCATGTATTACATGCTCACAGCAATGTCTGTGAAAGTATTGGCAGTAGCAAGTCTTGGTACTTGCTTTGCAGCAGCAGCAGATCTAAGACCAAATACATTAACATTCCCATATCCATTACCATGCCAATCTCTCGGAGAGTTGTCATGACAGTCCCGCAAAGGGTAGATTTTCTTATCAAAAACAACTTTATCATTTATCATATCATGTTCCCACAATGCTTCATCATGAATCTTATGATATCATTTATTCTTGGCTCACTATGAGAGTATACTACGCTCAGAAAGTTAACTTTAACCGTAGAGTTACAGAAGAATTCATGATGTGATTCATGATGTGTCAGGTTAGCCTGGATGACAGCTCGATCCCCGCCCACAACATGTTTTGGTCGGGAAGTTTGGACTCGATCCATTTAGGAGCAATTATGATCGGTTCAGAAAACGTCGGGCCAATCAAATTGCCAGGGCGGGCTTTATACGATGATGGACAGAAGATCTGCAGTTACGTAATCATCACGTCATCAAATGTATTTCTTTCAAAAATGCTTTTCGTGTTTGCAAGTACTCCGCGAATCCTTTTTGCAACACCGGCAAAGAAAGTTAACACTCATTATTTTTTAAATACTTTTTCCAGAGTGCGTGCATTTGAGTTCTGTTGACAACTATGCATCGCTCAACATACAATTGAGTGCAGATTTTTTTTTTCCTGGTTCGGTTAAGACACGCCTCATAATCAAAGCCCTATGGAGCAGTATCAGACTCACATTCTGACTATATGAGTATGACGAAGTCAGGCTAGTGTCAGGTAGGAAGATGATGGTTAAATTAATTCTGACATGGCAGTGCTTCACCTGTCAAATCCATTTATTCTAAGAAGATGCATGCCATAATATCTATCAGTTAATATATATATATATATATATATTGGGAAGTTAGTAGATGGCGGGGCGGGGGAATGTGGTGTCTAAATGCCAGGACATGTGAAACCACGCATGGGTAGGGGTTATGGGGAGTGGTGGGAGTTGCCCAGTAGCTCGTCTTTCAAAAACACCCTTTGGCTGCTCTAGCAACCAACCAAACAGACATACACAGATTCCAACGAGATGAAATGCCATGTAAAAGGGGGTAAAGGCCAACATGACGAGGGATATTGGGACACAGTTTGAAAGATGTAAAATATCCAAGGGACCCTTTATAAAACATTGACCTATAACTGGACTTAAGGGTTACATTTCATTAGACCTTCACATTTACAATCAGAACAAAACCAAATTCATTTACTAAAAAGAACAAAATTAATAAGAGAAAGTTTGTGCAAAATATTTCGGACAGTTTGTAAAAATACTAACTTTTTTTTTTTTTAATTCTGTGGTGGAGCTAATATTTTCATGCACAAAACATTGTGAATCATGCAGTCACTGTTTTAAACGTAATTTAGCAGTCTCATTTTTTATGTGTAAAGCAATACTGTGTGTGCTCAAAAATATAATACTGTACCTCATAGGGTGCATGAGTGATACTGCACTGACAATATCTGAACAGTTGATGGCACCAAAGCTCAGATTATTTATTTTTTTCACAGCTCAGATTAATAAACTGCACATCCTCGTAAAAATGACGTGTTTTGTTGTTACTGTCTCAATTGGTTGTAGATTATGTTTACGTATATAAATGATGATGACTGAATGACATTGGTATTCATTTATTTTGTTGAACTAGGAATACACTTTTTATAGATTCCTGAAACAATATGAAACAATATTTTTTAAAGACTAAGTACATTATTATCCTCACTTCTTTCTTTGGTTATCTGATTCTAAGGTTTTGTTGAAACTTGTTCTCCTGAAGATGTTTGTATGTTTTCATTTGGCTATTTCTTGATTATTAATAATATGAAAAATGAAAGTGGTTTCCTATGCCACACATGGGGGAACATACAGTAATTACTGATTAGTCATATGTTATTTGTAAGCCTAATATATAGGACTTTGTGTATGAAAACATTTTTTTTAGAAAAACAGAAACATTGCATTCTGACTGATCCAAATCTCCATTTACTTGCAAAAAATTATTGCGACTTGAGACCAATTAACGTTTCATGTAAAACATTCAATATGACAGTCTAAACATATAACTGACAATAAGAAAGCATTTGTCATGGATTTGCCTTTAAGAAAAATTCATTTAATATCCATTCTTTCCTCAGTGATATGTGATGTCATTTTCTTTTCCGCCTCAGTTTCCTTGTGGGAGGAGGAAAACTATAACCAACAGAAGGATTCAGTCATCTTCCGCAGTCGCCGAAAATATTGTGAATGCTCAATAACAGACAACCACACACCCTGCCCGCTCATAGATGTCTGTCTGTTGGCCCCCTCCCTCCTTTTGCATGCAAGACTCTTCACAAATCTCCTGGGCTCCCTATGACGTAATTGCGGGTCCCCTCCACATCCGTGAAGAAACATCGTGATTCCCGCTCCAGATCCGCACCACAAATTCTGTACATTCGTTACTTCCTCTGTATGTTTATTACTGCCTAAAACGAAAGCCTACAGATAATGTGTTTTACCTGACGCGTCCATCACTTATACTACGCGCGTTTAGCACAAGCCTGCGGCACCGACAGACAAGATGTGGATTTAAATTCTTGACGGAGGGCGATAAAACAACGCGTGCTGACTTCAATCCCGTGGATAGTTAATATGATGCATCCACGAGTATGGAGAGCCCTGTTTTTGATGTCCGTATTCTGCCAGCTTGGAATGGCAGGCAAATACGGTAGGTAATGTCAGCAGATGAGTAGAAACATCTTCGAGAAATATCTCGAAAATAATTTCAGGTTTCTTTGTGCATCTGTGCATTGGTGTGGGTTTTAAGGCCTAAGACAATTACGATGTAGCCACATTTACTCATTTACACTACAACAAATGCTTCTACACGTAGGCAGTTTAATGAGTTATGTGACGCGTTGGTTTAAGTGCCATTCTTTTAAAATTACTTTTTTTTTAAAAATTATTTTAATATTTGCATATTGTTCTTAGTCGTGTTTGCCAAGACATTGTGATCACTTCTCCACCTAAAGATGCATTAGAAGTGCTGTAGGGTTAACCTGAACTGTATTCAGCTTCATTGCGCAACTGGTGGGAATGGACAGAGACAAGGAGGAGCGTTTCAGCACCATGGAGAGGGCCAAAATTAATATTTGTTTATCTATCCACTTTATGTTTCATCATAGGTTATTTAGGCTTTAAATCATCCGATATATATCATCCCCCTCTATCTAAGCATTATTTGGTTAAGAAAACTACTTTTTATTCTCCATCCCTGCTCTGACCAATAGAAATAACTCTTCTCTGTATCCTTGGCGACACGTCGACGACAGTGGATGAGTGACCCATTTGCAAATATTTCTGTAATATATATACTGTCATCTACTAAATCTTATAGTATATCTTATAATTTCTAGTTGATTTACAGACTCTGTCTTAGTTTGCTTAATAAACGCCGTTTGTTGTTGGTATTTAATTAATCCGTGCGTTACTATTGACATGTATGAATGGTAGAGCTCGACAGCAGGATTCTGGTTGGTTAAGGCTTTAGTTTTGTGTAAATTAAAAGCAGGATCAATTATTTATTTATATTTATTTTGTTTCCATTATTAATCTCCTTTTTCTATAGCCTATTCATATTTTACATGTATATATAGAAATTAATTTCATTATAAATTGATAGCATTTGTTGCAGTCTTCGCAAGCATTGGTTTTGTCTCGTTCATCCTAACATTTCCTCTCATTTTCTATGGGCTGGTGTTGATTTTGAAACAGGGTCTTTGTCCATCATTCTTGCATTTGCCCCCACCTTGTTTCATGAGTGTCTGATTGATATTGTTGCCAAGTCCAATCATTATATTGAGTTTTGTATAATATAAATTGTATTTTAAAGAAAAATGGCAAGTGTTGCCTTTGTAAAGATTATAGGAAAAACCTTTTAAAATTAGGTTTACAGTCGACTTAAGGACAGACAACTGATTGGAGTATTTTGTGCATTTATATTGCTTATTATCTTAACACAATTAATAATGATTATTCCAGTTTGAGTATAGATTTGCACTGTCTGAGACTAAAATCTGTCAATGGTTGGTGTTGTTCGTTTTGTTTAATACAGGAATTCAGTGCATTTTTTTAATTATTAATCCAGTGCGAGTAAGACACGGTCATGGTGATTTTCACTAATGTGATAAGTAATCATTGGAAAATGGAAATGAGAGGTTGACATCAGATTATTATTATTATTTTTCATTTCTAAGAGGTTTATCGTCTGTCTATCGAGTCCATTTGCTCTACTGGAAAATAGGCATAAATAATAAACACACTTTACACAATTTGCACAATCTAATTGTCATTGAGGTAAGCTGGAGAGTATTGTTTCAAAAATAGCTCTTTAATGAAATTGTATTGAGTAACCTTCACTCTTCATATATAGAGCTCATCGGTATCACGAGAGTGAAGTATTATGTTTTGATGCTACCTTAAAAAAAAAAAACATATTTTGGTATATATTTCCATTGAGCATGATTTAAAAAACACCCCATGCTTTTTAAATTGCCTACGTTTGTTTTTAGGCCAATTTACTTTATTCTCCGACAGCTTTATCAGTCCGACTCTTTATCTTTGTTTGTCCCGCTCGTTCCCCTGACAGCAGTGCTGATGGCCAGCCTGGCGATTCCACACACACACACACACACACACACACACACACACACACACACACACACACACACACACACACACACACACACCACACACACACACACACACACACACACACACACACACACACACACACACACACACACACTGCCCGTTATGTTTTATTTGATCAGCTGTGTTCAGCACATGCCCAGAACTTCCCTCCTCATTCTATCTGCCCACACACAGTTCTGCATCTTAGGGGAAACAAGCTACTCCAATCATAGGCCATCATGGATGAATGATTCTTGTCATTGATTCATCTTGATTCAATATTGTTTATACGCTTTCGGACTGTGTTTTTAAGCTCTAACACTTGTGCTGAGATGAATGTGTTGGTGAAGGAAAGGTTACTTGAATACTGACTTTTCTAAATCGGCACTGATATAAATGCTTTGAAGTTTTCGATAGATGTCAAATGTAAGGCCTGATTTACTAAAAAGGAAAATTTGCGTGAAAATGCAAATTCACTAAAAGCTCTATAGGGAGTGGATTATTCTCCTGGTGATTCTGACAATGCACAATTTAAAGAACACAGAAGCAGCACATTTCCATAATGACTAATGCAAATTAGCATATAGGGTCGCAAATATGCAGAGCCGATGATAATTAGGTGCGGGACAGTTTAAGTGCAATAACACGTGAAAGAGAACTTAGTTTAACACTCACAGGACGCACCGTCTGACAATCAGCTTTCTGTGTGCGTGATTCGACGTGTGCGCTCAGAAAACCATATCAGAAGTTTAGAATGATGTGTCTTTAAAACGAATGCATATAATAAACTTTCATGCTGATGAAGAACTGTAATGTCACGTGAGCATGACCGAGATAGAGATGATAATCAAAACCAAACATATGTTTTTGGCAGAGTATCAGAGGCACGAGCTGTAAAGGCACAGCCCTCTTCTGGAAAAAAAGGGATGGGAGCAGGAGCTCATTTGCCTTTAAAAAAACATGCACAAAACAACATGCTTTGGGTGTTTGTTTCTTGTTCCTGTCTTTTGTCTGTCATGTGATCCCCTGATTTTAGTCTTGTGATCCTGCCATGTGTTCCCTTGTCTGTTGTGTCATGTTGTAATTGGTAAATTGTTAATGGTTTACAGTCTTGTCATTGTGTGTATTTAAGCCTTGTGTCTTTGTCGAGTATTGATTGTTCCATGTCCAGGCTCCTGTAGTCTTGTTTTCCAGTCTATTTTCATGTTCCTGCTTTAGTTTTGAGTTTTCATGCCTTGCCATGTTTTTGTTTTATGTTTGACTGTGTTCTTTTTGTAAATAAATTGCGTTTGGGTTCTCACCTCGTTTGCCTCCATTGGACTCAAAAATGGGAATTTACAACATGATGTAATAATTTGATCTGTGGGGTATTTTGAGCTGAAAATTAGACAGATATTAAGGACACCTGAGACTTATCTTACACCTTGTAAAATGGAGTATAATAGGTCCCTTTTAATGGCGAAAGTGCCGGTTCACAAAGAATGTGTTTTTGCTGTTAAAAATACATACATGTATTTTTGTAACGTTTTTGAATGTTCAATGCTGCAAAAGATGCGAGCGCACCAGTTAAAGACACCCGTCTAGCGTGTGTTTACTTTGAAAAACAATGGAAAAGCAATGCAGTGGAATGGAAAAACGCGTTCTGTGTCTAAATCACGTTGCATTATATATTCAAATACCCATAAATCACATACATTTTGCATCTGAAAGGGAAACTCCTATAAATGCTTACGCAATAAGGTAAGCCGCATACAAATAGCTCCACACCTGAATTCGTGAATTGAGTATCCACACCTTTTCATCGCTAATTTTTCACTGCAGAGGGTTTGCGCTGGTGCAAGCTTTTAGTAAATCTGGCCCAAAATGTTTTATTCTATTTTCAGTTGCTTTTTTTATATTTCTTATCTTCCTATCTGTCTTTTTTCTCTCTCTTGCATGCAGGCTGTTTGTTTGAGAAGAGGCTGTGCTCCAGGGAGCAGTTCTGCTCTGAGGGTGAGTATCACACTATGGGGACAGTGTTTATCGTTCATATCGTTATTGTGTACAGTAATTCTCTGAAGTTCAAAAACAAGGACTTGGTGCTATCTTCTGTGTCCTGTCTCTATTTCTTGCTCTTGATGATCTAATGGTGAGTTCCGGATCATCGCTTGACAGCACAGATCTGCTACATCCTGCTACGACGCAACAAGAGACGCATACACACAGCTAAATAATTTATGCAGCAGGAAATTTCACTCATTTTATATTAGTCGACAGTAACCAAGTTGGTGTGTTTTGGGGGAGGATGTTTATGTTATTTGCATCAGATATGCCTATAGATGTCCAAGTGGCGATACAATAGGATTCATACGTCTGGGACCACTATAGAAAACCTTGTATTTTGCATTATTTCCTAATTTAATAAAAATTTTGGTTACACTTTATTTTACAGTACTGAGTACTTGCAATGTACTTACCTAAGAAAGTACTGCTAATATAAGGTAGCTACTGTGATAAGATTAGGTGGGTTAATTTTAGGTTCAGGGTTAGCAGTTATTACCCAGTTTTTGTAATTGCAATATGTGGAACAGGACTGTAAAATAAAATGCTACCCAATTTTTCATTACAACTGATATTATTAATATAACAATTTGAATGAAAGGTTTAATTAATGAATTAAATTAATTTCAGAAGTAGTACACTCTCATAAAGCTGTCACTGGGGCTGTATCCTTTTAAAAGGTACACATTAGTACCTTATTTACCTCTAAAGGCTGCATATTAGTACCCTAAATGTACATATTAGTACCTTCTGAAAGGTGTCTCTCTTTTGCATTAATGACAGCATGATTTGAGATATATCCAAAATGCATCTTGTGCTTCATGGAAGCAAGAACATTTGACCAAAGGAGTTCACAAAGTCATTGTCGGAAGTGTGCATTTTTTATTAGAAATAGTGTGGAATCACAAATATGCAGCAAAAATTTTGCAAAATCTTAAACCTTTCTGTTAATTTGCAGGATTCAATATTTTTTTTTACATAATGTGGTCTCAGACTTTTGAATTTCACTGTATGTAACATTTAGACGGCGTTAGATGAAGTTATCAGTGCTGCTTATTGTATGTATTTTTCACTCTTAAAAATAATAGTTCCTTATTGGCAATGGTGGTTCTTCCATGAAGAACATTTAACATCCAGAAAAGATTTGTATTGCACAAAAGGCCCTTTACAGTGGAATAAAGGCTCTTTAGATTATTAAAATCTTCACACACACAAAAAAGGTCCTTTTAAAAACTATTCACTGAGGTATGTTTGTATTGCATAACATAATAAAAACTGCCAAAATGCTAAAAAATACAAAAATAAACTTTTGGAAGCTTTATTTTTAAGAGTGTGTATCGGTATACCCATATCGCTTTTTGTGTTTTAATGCAATACCTGAAAATTGGTGTCATTCACATATCCCATCTGTGATTTTGTACTCCTCTCAGAGATGTACCTGAGTCTGTATTACCACAGCCATAAACCATAGTACTCTATCACCTGCTCTTCTCTCTCTCCGTCAAGCACCCCCACACACACACACACACACACCCCTGCTCCACGTCCCCTTGGTAACGGTGACATCATCAAGCCCATGGAAGCTGGGTGTACGCCCCCACAATCACTGATGACTCACTACCCGGTGCTTACGCACACAATCACGTCTCATACGCACACATTATATACCCACACGGATACCTGCCAATTCAAAAGAGGTTACACAAATACAAGGAGCTCTTTAAAATGCGTTTCAAAGGCTTGTGTTCGCAGTGACGGTGATATGGGTCTTGAATAGCTGTACACGGTCAAGGTTTCCGTGTTCCCAATCTTATAAAAGGATAGAACATGTGTATAAATAAACAGTTTTTTCTTCAGTGAAAAGCTGTTTGCTTTTTGCTGTCTGAAGGTTTTACACCTTCAAACACACTCGTGTTGACAGGGCTGGGTAGATTACTTACAAATTGTTGTCAGTTACTGATTCAAAATTACATGACAAAAAATGTTAGGGAATGATTTAATCTAGGTACTCATTTTAGGTAATATAATCAGACTACTTGACTAGAATGGACGACTTGAATAGAATAATCTTGTACCATGCTGATATAAAAATACAAAAAGAAAAAAAAATACATTTCATACTTTGTTTTCAACAACATGAACAGCATTAAATATTACTTTACGTCAGGGTTTCCCAGACTCAGGTTCATGATGGAAGTTTTATAAAACGCTAATAAGTTAAATCATAAACGAAGAATTAAAATAAAAACAATCAAAATAAAACATTTACTAAAAAAATAGTTGTTTACCTGCATGTCATGTGACCATTTACCAACATCAAAGAAACGTGACCTGCATTTTATTATTATTGACTTGATTTTATTAATGACCTTTAAATAAATATATTATGGCAAAGAGGTTCAGCTGACAAAAAAAAGTTTACATTGAATGTAAATATGAAATTATGTGAATTTGTAGATTTTAAGTTTGAAAGACAAAAGCCTTCCAACGACAGTAATACATGGTTAAATGACTCACTGAGAGATTATTCAAATAATAATGAATGTGTTTGTTAAGAGCTGATTAGATTTGCAGTGTTAGGAAAACACTTCTTAAAAGTGATTTGATTTCTGTAAATTGATCAAATGCTGTGTGGGTCTCAGAGGCACAATGTGTGTGTGTGCAGTTCACAAACCTGGAAGACCTTCTGGGTGTATACAAGCTGTCGACTTTTAGAGAGGAAAATGTAGAAGATAAAAAAGCAGGAGAATCAATGAATTATGAATAATTCACTGTCATTGAGAACAACATGTAATCAATAAAAAAGTAACTCTGATTACAAGTATTTTAAAATGTAATATAATCTGATTACAAGAACTTAATTTTTGGAAACTGAATATGTAATTCAGATAACATGTAATCTGACCCAGCACTGCACATTGAAAGGCAGGTGTTCGTACAGTATTTAACTGAATATGTACAGAGACACCAATGAAAGAGAGAATAACATAATTATTAACCTTTTACTCTGGATCCACCTGAAGTGTCTTTAATTATTATGTACTAATTCAATTAATCATTTGATACAATGCACTAATTGTGTACGTGTTTTTACACTCATATTTTAAAAAATACCCACATTGTAACCTACATCTGTAATTCATTTCTGTAATTACATATAATTACACTGTTGTCTCTTCTCTTACATACCACCAAACCTGTCTCTAACCTTACCCGTATCAAAAAGTGTTTTGCAATACAACATGAATACATTTTGTTATATGCCAGTTTAGTTGTTGACACCTAATATAAAGTGGGACCAAAACTCTTTACTGTTTAATTTCTGTGGCAAAATGGGTTTAAACATAATATACCTCAGGTATACATTAGCAAAATAAAAAAGAGTGATTCCCAAAACCTTTACTTCATAGCTTGTTCTGTCATTTCATCATAGGAATTTGGTCACAGAAATAGCTTCAAAAACAAAAGGAAATCCCGCACACTATCAATATTTGCATAAAGTATCAAAAAACATTTATTAGCAACGTTTCGGTCTCATGACGTTCATCAGGCATATACAACATATTGTTCAAGCTTGATCATAAAATTATATCATGACCAATCACTGTGAAGATCCATCAATTACCAATCACACTCAATGACTGAATACATCCACATCATCATATACAAAAGTTACTTTTGTAAAAAAAAAGTACATTATACAGTATAACAGGAAAAAATCTAGCTATAGCATCATATTAAATAAAGCTTCATCATTCATAAAGCATGTGGCCCCAATGTTGCCTCAAAATCTATGTATTTATGTGGGTTAGTCTATGCTAAACCGATGTTCTGTATTGTCAGCAATAGTGTAAAATAAAAATGCAGCAACCTTTAAAAAGTGTATGTTATGTAAGTTATGAATAAATATGTATTAATTATGAGAGGCAATTTGGTAACACTTTACAATAAGGTCCCATTACAATGAGCAATACATGCGTTACAGTATTTATGAATCTTTGTTAATGTTAGTTTAAATAAAACATTCATTATAGTTGATGTTAGTTCAGATACAGGAAATAATAGATACAGATACAACTTTTGATTTTAATAATGCATTAGTAAATGTTAAAATTTACATTAACTAAGATTTATAAATGCTTGAGAAGTGTAAGGTGTATGTTAACTAATAATTAACCTATAAAAAAGCATTACCAATCGATTTGTGTTGTGTCTTTCTTTTATAAAAGTGGCGGTGTGACATCAGTTCTCCTGGGTCACTTCTATTGGGATGTAATAATGTTCTGTGTATTTCCATGCCTCAGGGCAACTGATCTATCGCCCCCATAGTGCTCTCACATCTCCGTCTGTGCTAGAAATAGCTGTGAGTCATATTCATGGACAGACTCGCTCAGAGATATAGAAAATGGCCGGGTTCATGTTTAGAGCTCATCTGCGTTAAGGGATCAAGGCTTTTTTTAAACCACACAACTGGAGGTTTAGTCAGGGATGAGTCAGTGGTGTATGTGTGGGATGTGAGTGTATGAAAGTGTGTGTGGAGTGGGTTGAATAATGTTATGGGTCTTTGTTAGTCAGGAAACTGGCTCATTTTTCACTTATGGGTTATTTTGTCTGCCACATTTTAATATGCCTCTTAGTCACATTGTATTTTTTGTAAGAGTATTTAAGATGACGCTTTATTCTTTTTCGACATTGTTTATACTAGTAACTTTTAAACCTAACTTAGTTGAGAAGGCTCTATTTTTGTGCATTATTTAATCAGAATATTGTGGAAATATTAATCTAAAAAAAAATCTCCAGATTTTCTCTTAAGTGTTCTAAATCTGAACTAGAATGTACATTTCCAGGAGAAAATGTGAAATGGTGCTTGCAGTGGCAAAACTCGCCGCTCGGTTGCTAGGGTGTGGTACATGATTGCATACGAGCCAACAAACATGTCTGTACGATGTTCTGGGGCTGAGATATGGCTTATTCATGTGTTCAGGTGGTTGCTAGGTGGTTGCTAGGGTATTCTAGGTGGTTGCTAGGGCATTGCTAGACGGTTGCTAGGGTATTCTGGGTGGTTGCTATGGTGTTACTAGGTGGTTGCTAGGTGGTTGCTAGGGTGTTCTGGGTGGTTGCTAGGTGGTTGCTAGGCGGTTGCTAGGGTATTCTGGGTGGTTGCTAGGGCATTGCTAGGTGGTTGCTAATGTATTCTGGATGGTTGCTATAGTGTTTCTAGGCGGTTGCTAGGGTGTTCTGGGTGGTTGCTAGGCGGTTGCTAGGGTATTCTGGGATGTTGCTAGGGCGTTGCTAGGTGGTTGCTAGGGTATTCTGGGTGGCTGCTAGGGCGTTGCTAGGCGGTTGCTAGGGTATTCTGGGGGTTGCTAGGGCGTTGCTAGGTGGTTGCTAAGGTATTCTGAATGGTTGCTAGGGTGTTGCTAGGTGGTTGCTAGGGTGTTCTGGGTGGTTGCTAGGAGGTTGCTAGGGTTTTTTGGTTGGTCGCTAGGCGGTTGCTAGGGTGTTCTGGGTGGTTGCTAGGGCGTTGCTAGGCGGTTGCTAGGGTATTCTGGAAGGTTGCTAGGTGGTTGCTAGGGTGTTTTGGGTGGTTACTAGGGCGTTGCTAGGTGGTTACTAAGGTGTTCTGAATGGTTGCTAGGGTGTTCTGAGTGGTTGCTAGGGTGTTCTGGGTGGTTGCTAGGCGGTTGCTAGGGTGTTTCTGGGTGGTTGCTAGGGCGTTGCTAGGTGGTTGCTAAGGTGTTCTGAATGGTTGCTAGGGTGTTCTGGGTGGTTGCTAGGCAGTTGCTAGGGTGTTCTGGGTGGTTGCTAGGGCGTTGCTAGGCGGTTGCTAGGGTGTTCTGGGTGGTTGCTAGGCGGTTGCTAGGGTATTCTGGGTGGTTGCTAGGGCGTTGCTAGGCGGTTGCTAGGGTATTCTGGGAGGTTTCTAGGCGGTTGCTAGGGTATTCTGGGTGGTTGCTATGGTGTTACTAGGTGGTTGGTAGATGTCACAGATGGTTACTATGGAGTTTGTAGCATTTTCTTGGCATGATTTAACACTTAGCTAATCAATATTAGCATGTAGCTATTCACTACTAGCATGTGTAGCATGTAGCAAGTCCTGTTTGCTAGCATAAGTAAAAAGAGCCAACCCCCATCTCTATATGATGTTTTGATGCAGAGATATAGGTCTTGCAAAATGGTTGCTAGGGTACTCTCTTTGGTTGCTAGGGAGTGACTTGGCAGCGGTCAATCATGAAACTCCAAAGGCTGATTGTCAGTGTGAATGATATAAACCAACCCCCATATCTGTACGATGTTCTGATGCAGAGATGTAGGTCTTGCAAAATGGTTGCTAGGATACTCTGTTTGGTTGCTAGGGAGTTGCTTGGCAGTGGTCAATCATGAAACTCCAAATGCTGATTGTCAGTGTGAATGATATAAACCAACCCCATCACTATACGATGTTCTGATGTAGAGATATAGGTCTTGCAAAATGGTTGCTAGGATACTCTGTTTGGTTGCTATGGAGTTGATTGGCAGCTGCCAGTGATGCATCTCTAAAGGCTTCTTGTCAATGTGAATGATATAAACCAACCCACATCACTATACGATGTTCTGATGCAGAGATATAGGTATTGCAAAATGGTTGCTAGGGTACTCTGTTTGGTTGCTATGGAGTTGCTTGGCAGCTGCCAGTGATGAATCTCTAAAGGCTTCTTGTCACTATGAATGATATAAACCAACTCCCGTGCCTCTGTGACATTCAGAATGGAAGATATCCCTCTTTGGATTTTGGTTGCTAAGGTGCTCGACAATGGTTGCTAGGGCGTGGCCAGTAAGTGTTGAGGTGATTCAGGATTGGCTGTTTGCTGGCCCGAGTCAAACGAGCCCACCCTCATGTTTCTATGACACTTATATCCAAAGATATCCCTTTGATCTCTTTTAATGGAAGTTTATGGAACTTGTTGCTAAGGAGCTCTAAATGGTTGCTAGGGCGTGGCTTGATAGCTTCACAATGATCTTGAGACACTGATTGGCCGTCTGAGTAAAATGAGCCCGCCCCTTTGTCTCTACGACACTGGGATCCAGAGTTATGTTCAATATAGAAGCGGTTTCTATGGTGTAGGACGGCCCATTTCATGGGCCGTCCTACACCATAGTAAGTCTATGGGGGCAACTTTGGGCAGCTCCTGCCCCTCAGGGGTGCAACTTTTACCCCACTGTGAGGTATGTTCTTACAGAGCCTGTAAGCCTCTTCAAATGTGGCAAATCACACATTTCTGTGAAATCTGAGCTCTGAGCTATGACTCTTCAAAGTTTTTCACCATGTTAAGTCAATGGGGTTTTTTGGGCAACTTTGGGCCGCTCCTGCCCCCCAGGGTGCAACTTTTACCCCATTTAGGGGTATGTTCTTAAAGAGCCTGTCAGCCTCTTCAAATGTGGCAAATCACACGTTTCTGTGAAATCTGATCTCTGAGATATGATTCGTCAAAGTTTTTCCCCATGTTAAGTCTATGCGTTTTTTTTGGGCCGTTTTTCGCCCCTGGGGCGAACATCGTACCCCTGATCGCTTATAAAAGTCATAGCACACCATTCCCGAACAGGCCGCACGTTTTGACACCTCATTCATGGGTCTGTGACAAAAACTGCGGGAGGAGTAGCGCGTCAAACTTTGGCCAGAAGAATAAGAATAAGAAACTAGAATGTACATTTCCAGGAGAAAATGTGAAATGGTGCTTGCAGTGGCAAAACTCGCCGCTCGGTTGCTAGGGTGTGGTACATGATTGCATACGAGCCAACAACCATGTCTGTACGATGTTGTGGAGCTGAAATATGACTTCCTTATGTTGCAATATGGTTGCTAGGTATCTTCAAATGGTTGCTAAGGTGTGGTTACACAGTTACCATGATGATATTTACAGACTGGTTTCCCAACCGAAGCAAACAAGCACAGCCCCATGTCTATACGATGTTCTGGTTCTGAGAATTAGCTAATTCATGTGTTTGTACGGTTGCTAGGGAACTCCAAATGGTTGCTAAGGCTTGTTAATACAGTTAATGGGGTAATATTCAAAGAGTATTTGCACATCTGGGTCAAAAAATGCCAAACTCTGTGTTTTTACAATGTTTTTTTGCTGAGATATGGCTTGTAAATGTTCTTCAATGGTTGCTAGGGGCCTGTAATTGGTTGCTAGGGCGTGGTTATGAAGTTGACATGTCACTACTCATTGGCTGCTTAATAGGATGAATCAAAAGAGCCCAACCCCAAGCCTCTATGACACTCTGAGCCAAATATATGATTTTATAAATGATGTGCCAATGTTAAGTCTATGGGAGATTTTTCGGCAAATTTTTCGCCCGCCAGACGAACATCGTACACCTGATCGCTTACAAAAGACATAGCACACCTCTCCTCAATAAACCGGTCGATTTGACACCTCATTCATGGGTCTACGACAAAAGATGTGGGAGGAGTTGCGTGCCGAAGTTTTGTCTAGGTGAATAGTAATTACAATACTAGAATGTACATTTCCAGAAGAAAATGTGAAATGGTGCTTGCAGTGGCAAAACTCACCGCTCGGTTGCTAGGGTGTTTTACATGATTTCATACGAGCCAACAACCGTGTCTGTACGATGTTGTGGAGATGAAATATGGCTTCTATATGTTGCAATATGGTTGCTAGGTATCTTCAAATGGTTGCTAAGGTGTGGTTACACAGTTACTCTGATGATATTTACAGACTGGTTTCCCAAACGAAACAAACAAGCACAGCCCCATGTCTATATGATGTTCTGGTTCTGAGATATAGCTCATTCATGTGTTTGTACGGTTGCTAGGGTAATCCAAAATGGTTACTAAGGCTTGTTCATACAGTTTATGGGGTAATATTTAAAGAGTATTTGCACATCTGGGTCAAAAAATGCCAAACTCTGTGTTTTTACAATGTTTTGTTGCTGAGATATGGCTTGTAAATGTTCTTCAACTGTTGCTAGGGCCTGTAACTGGTTGCTAGGGCTTGATTATGAAGTTGATATGTCACTATTCATTGGCTGCTTAATAGGACGAATCAAAAGAGCCCAACCCCAAGCCTCTATGACCTTCTGAGCCAAAGATATGATTTTACAAATTTTGTGGCAATGTTAAGTCTATGGGAGATTTTTCAGCAAAATTATCGCCCGCCAGACGAACATCGCACACCTGATCGCTTATAAAAGTCATAGCACACCTCTTCTCAATAAACCGGTCGATTTGACACCTCATTCATAGATCTACGACACAAGATGTGGGAGGAGTTGCGTGCCAAAGTTTTGTCTAGGTGAATAGTAATTACAATACTAGAATGTACATTTCCAGAAGAAAATGTGAAATGGTGCTTGCAGTGGCAAAACTCGCCGCTCGGTTGCTAGGGTGTGGTACATGATTGCATACGAGCCAACAAACATGTCTGTACGATGTTCTGGTGCTGAGATATGGCTTATTCATGTGTTCAGGTGGTTGCTAGGTGGTTGCTAGGGTATTCTGGGTGGTTGCTAGGGCATTGCTAGACGGTTGCTAGGGTATTCTGGGTGGTTGCTATGGTGTTGCTAGGTGGTTGCTAGGGTGTTCTGGGTGGTTGCTAGGTGGTTGCTAGGGTATTCTGGGTGGTTGCTAGGGCATTACTAGGTGGTTGCTAATGTATTCTGGATGGTTGCTATACTGTTTCTAGGCGGTTGCTAGGGTGTTCTGGTTGGTTGCTAGGCGGTTGCTGGGTATTCTGGGTTGTTGCTAGGGCGTTGCTAGGCGGTTGCTAGGGTATTCTGGGTGGTTGCTAGGCGGTTGCTAGGGTGTTTTGGTTGGTTGCTAGGGTGTTCTGGGTGGTTGCTAGGGCATTGCTAGGCGGTTGCTAGGCGGTTGCTAGGGTGTTCTGGGCGGTTGCTAGGCGGTTGCTAGGGTATTCTGGGTGGTTACTAGGGCGTTGCTAGGGTGTTCTGAATGGTTGCTAGGGTATTCTGGATGGTTGCTAGGCGGTTGCTAGGGTGTTCTGGGTGGTTGCTAGGCGGTTGCTAGGGTATTCTGGGTGGTTGCTATGGCGTTGCTAGGTGGTTGCTAGGGTATTCTGGGTGGTTGCTAGCGGTTGCTAGAGTGTTCTGGGTGGTTGCTAGGGCGTTGCTAGGCGGTTGCTAGGGTATTCTGGTGGTTGCTAGGCGGTTGCTAGGGCGTTGCTAGGCGGTTGCTAGGGTATTCTGGATGGTTGCTAGGCGGTTGCTAGGTGTTCTGGGTGGTTGCTAGGCGGTTGCTAGGGTATTCTGGGTGGTTGCTAGGGCGTTGCTAGGCGGTTGCTAGGGTGTTCTGGGTGGTTGCTAGGCGGTTGCTAGGGTGTTCTGGGTGGTTGCTAGGCGGTTGCTAGGGTGTTCTGGGTGTTGCTAGGGCGTTGCTAGGCGGTTGCTAGGGTATTCTGGATGGTTGCTAGGCGGTTGCTAGGCGGTTGCTATGGTATTCTGGTTGGTTGCTAGGGGTTGCTAGGGTGTTCTGGGTGGTTGCTAGGCGGTTGCTAGGGTATTCTGGGTAGTTGCTAGGGCGTTGCTAGGCGGTTGCTAGGGTATTCTGGTGGTTGCTAGGCGGTTGCTAGGGTATTCTGGGTGGTTGCTATGGTGTTACTAGGTGGTTGTGGTAGATGTCACAGATGGTTACTATGGAATTTGTAGCATTTTCTTGGCATGATTTAATACTTAGCTAATCAATATTAGCATGTAGCTATTCACTGCTAGCATGTGTAGCATGTAGCAAGACCTGTTTGCTAGCATGAGTCAAAAGAGCCAACCCCCATCTCTATACGATGTTCTGATTTAGAGATATTGGTCTTGCAAAACGGTTGCTAGGGTACTATGTTTGGTTGCTAGGGAGTGGCTTGGCAGCTGCCAATCATGAAGCTCCAAAGTCAATGTGAATGTATAAACCAACCCCCATCTCTATACGCTGTTTACATGTAGAGATATAGGTCTTGCAAAATGGTTGCTAGGGTACTCTGTTTGGTTGCTAGGGAGTGGCTTGGCAGCTGCCAATCATGAAACTCCAAAGGCTGCTTGTCAGTATGAATGATATAAACCAACTCCCATGCCTCTGTGACATTCAGAATGGAAGATATCCCTCTTTGGATTTTGGTTGCTAAGGTGCTCGATAATGGTTGCTAGGGCGTGGCCAGTAAGTGTTGAGGTGATTCAGGATTGGCTGTTTGCTGGCCTGAGTCAAACGAGCCCACCCTCATGTTTCTATGACACTTATATCCTGAGATATCCCTTTGATCTCTTTTAATGGAAGTCTATGGAACTTGTTGCTAAGGAGCTCTAAATGGTTGCTAGGGCGTGGCTTGATAGCTTCACAATGATCTTGAGACACTGATTGGCCGTCTGAGTAAAATGAGCCCGCCCCTTTGTCTCTACGACACTGGGATCCAGAGTTATGTTCAATATAAAAGCGGTTTCTATGGTGTAGGACGGCCCATTTCATGGGCCGTCCTACACCATAGTAAGTCTATGGGGGCAACTTTGGGCAGCTCCTGCCCCTCAGGGGTGCAACTTTTACCCCACTGTGAGGTATGTTCTTACAGAGCCTGTAAGCCTCTTCAAATGTGGCAAATCACACATTTCTGTGAAATCTGAACTCTGAGCTATGACTCTTCAAAGTTTTTCACCATGTTAAGTCAATGGGGTTTTTTGGGCAACTTTGGGCAGCTCCTGCCCCCCAGGGGTGCAACTTTTACCCCATTTAGGGGTAAGTTCTTAAAGAGCCTGTCAGCCTCTTCAAATGTGGCAAATCACACGTTTCTGTGAAATCTGATCTCTGAGCTATGATTCGTCAAAGTTTTTCCCCATGTTAAGTCTATGCGTTTTTTTTGGGCCGTTTTTCGCCCCTGGGGCGAACATCGTACCCCCGATCGCTTATAAAAGTCATAGCACACCATTCCCGAATAATCCGCACGATTTGACACCTCATTCATGGGTCTGTGACAAAAAATGCGGGACTAGTTACGCGCCGAAAAAAAAGTGGAAGAAGAAGAAGAAGAAGAAGAAGAATAATAAGTATGAGCAATAACACTAATGTTGCTTTGCCATAGGCAAGCACCATTAACTAGAATGTACATTTCCAGGAGAAAATGTGAAATGGTGCTTGCAGTGGCAAAACTCGCCGCTCGGTTGCTAGGGTGTGGTACATGATTGCATACGAGCCAACAAACATGTCTGTACGATGTTCTGGTGCTGAGATATGGCTTATTCATGTGTTCAGGTGGTTGCTAGGTGGTTGCTAGGGTATTCTGGGTGGTTGCTAGGGCATTGCTAGACGGTTGCTAGGGTATTCTGGGTGGTTGCTATGGTGTTGCTAGGTGGTTGCTAGGGTGTTCTGGGTGGTTGCTAGGCGGTTGCTAGGGTATTCTGGGTGGTTGCTAGGGCATTGCTAGGTGGTTGCTAATGTATTCTGGATGGTTGCTATAGTGTTTCTAGGCGGTTGCTAGGCTGTTCTGGGTGGTTGCTAGGCGTTTGCTAGGGTATTCTAGGTTGCTGCTAGGGCGTTGCTAGGTGGTTGCTAGGGTATCCTGGGTGGTTGCTGGGCGGTTGCTAGGGTATTCTGGGTGGTTGCTAGGGCGTTGCTAGGCGGTTGCTAGGGTATTCTGGATGGTTGCTATAGTGTTTCTAGCGGGTTGCTAGGGTGTTCTGGGTGGTTGCTAGGCGGTTTCTAGGGTATTCTGGGTGGTTACTAGGGCGTTGCTAGGGTGTTCTGATTGTTTGCTAGGGTGTTGCTAGGTGGTTGCTAGGGTGTTCTGGGTGGTTGCTAGGGCGTTGCTAGGCGGTTGCTAGGGTATTCTGGATGGTTGCTAGGCGGTGGCTAGGGTGTTCTTGGTGGTTACTAGGCAGTTGCTAGGGTATTCTGGGTGGTTGCTAGGGCGTTGCTAGGTGGTTGCTAGGGTATTCTGGGTGGTTGCTAGGCGGTTGCTAGGGTATTCTGGGTGGTTGCTAGGCGGTTGCTAGGGTGTTCTGGGTGGTTGCTAGGGCGTTGCTAGGCGGTTGCTAGGGTATTCTGGATGGTTGCTAGGCAGTTGCTAGGGTACTCTGGATGGTTGCTAGGCGGTTGCTAGGGTGTTCTGGGTGGTTGCTAGGGCGTTGCTAGGCGGTTGCTAGGGTATTCTGGGTGGTTGCTAGGGCGTTGCTAGGCGGTTGCTAGGGTGTTCTCGGTGGTTGCTAGGTGGTTGCTAGGGTATTCTGGGTGGTTGCTAGGGGGTTGCTAGGTGGTTGCTAGGGAATTCTGGGTGGTTGCTAGGCGGTTGCTAGGGTATTCTGGGTGGTAGCTAGGCGGTTGCTAGGGTGTTCTGGGTGGTTGCTAGGGCGTTGCTAGGCGGTTGCTAGGGTATTCTGGATGGTTGCTAGGCGCGTTGCTAGGGTATTCTGGATGGTTGCCAGGCGGTTGCTAGGGTGTTCTGGGTGGTTGCTAGGGCGTTGCTAGGCGGTTGCTAGGGTATTCTGGGTGGTTGCTAGGGCGTTGCTAGGCGGTTGCTAGGGTGTTCTCGGTGGTTGCTAGGTGGTTGCTAGGGTATTCTGGGTGGTTGCTAGGGGGTTGCTAGGTGGTTGCTAGGGAATTCTGGGTGGTTGCTAGGCGGTTGCTAGGGTATTCTGGGTGGTAGCTAGGCGGTTGCTAGGGTGTTCTGGGTGGTTGCTAGGGCGTTGCTAGGCGGTTGCTAGGGTATTCTGGATGGTTGCTAGGCGGTTGCTAGGGTATTCTGGATGGTTGCCAGGCGGTTGCTAGGGTGTTCTGGGTGGTTGCTAGGGCGTTGCTAGGCGGTTGCTAGGGTATTCTGGGTGGTTGCTAGGCGGTTGCTAGGGTATTCTGGGTGGTTGCTATGGTGTTACTAGGTGGTTGGTAGATGTCACAGATGGTTACTATGGAGTTTGTAGCATTTTCTTGGCATGATTTAACACTTAGCTAATCAATATTAGCATGTAGCTATTCACTGCTAGCATGTGTAGCATGTAGCAAGGCCTGTTCCTTTTTGCTAGCATGAGTCAAAAGAGCCAACCCCCATCTCGATACGATGTTCTGATGCAGAGATATTGGTCTTGCAAAACGGTTGCTAGGGTACTATGTTTGGTTGCTAGGGAGTGGCTTGGCAGCTGCCAATCATGAAGCTTCAAAGTCAATGTGAATGTATAAACCAACCCCCATCTCTATACGATGATTACATGTAGAGATATTGGTCTTTCAAAACGGTTGCTAGGGTACTATGTTTGGTTGCTAGGGAGTGGCTTGGCAGCTGCCAATCATGAAGCTTCAAAGTCAATGTGAATGTATAAACCAACCCCCATCTCTATACGATGTTTACATGTAGAGATATAGGTCTTGCAAAATGGTTGCTAGGGTACTCTGTTTGGTTGCTAGGGAGTGGCTTGGCAGCTGCCAATCATGAAACTCCAAAGGCTGCTTGTCAGTATGAATGATATAAACCAACTCCCATGCCTCTGTGACATTCAGAATGGAAGATATCCCTCTTTGGATTTTGGTTGCTAAGGTGCTCGACAATGGTTGCTAGGGCGTGGCCAGTAAGTGATGAGGTGATTCAGGATTGGCTGTTTGCTGGCCCGAGTCAAACGAGCCCACCCTCATGTTTCTATGACACTTATATCCTGAGATATCCCTTTGATCTCTTTTAATGGAAGTCTATGGAACTTGTTGCTAAGGAGCTCTAAATGGTTGCTAGGGCGTGGCTTGATAGCTTCACAATGATCTTGAGACACTGATTGGCCGTCTGAGTAAAATGAGCCCGCCCCTTTGTCTCTACGACACTGGGATCCAGAGTTATGTTCAATATAAAAGCGGTTTCTATGGTGTAGGACGGCCCATTTCATGGGCCGTCCTACACCATAGTAAGTCAATGGGGCAATTTTGGGCAGCTCCTGCCCCCCAGGGGTGCAACTTTTACCCCATTGTGTGGTATGTTCTTACAGAGCCTGTCAGCCTCTTCAAATGTGGCAAATCACACGCTTCTGGGAAATCTGATTTCTGAGCTACGAGTCATCAAATTTTTCACAATGTTAAGTCAATGGGGGTTTGGGGCAACTTTGGGCAGCTCCTGCCCCCCAGGGGTGCAACTTTTACCCCATTTATAGGTATGTTCTTACAGACCCTGTCAGCCTCTTCAAATGTGGCAAATCACATGTTTCTGCGAAAATCTCGATCTGAGCTACGAGTCTTCAAAGTTCACCATGTTAAGTCTATGGGGCAACTTTGGGCAATTCCTGCCCCTCAGGGGTGCAACTTTTACCCCATTTTGAGGTATGTTCTTACAGAGCCTGTCAGCCTCTTCAAATATGGTAAATCACACGCTTCTGCGAAATCCTCGCTCAGAGCTACGAGTCGTCAAACTTTGTCGTAATGTTAAGTCTATGGGATTTTTCGGCAGCTTTTTTGCCCCTGGGGCAAACATCGTACCCCCGAACGCTTATAAAAGTCATAGCACACCATTCCCGAATAATCCGCACGATTTGACGCCTCATTCGTGGGTCTGTGACCAAAACTGCGGGACTAGTTACGCGCCAAAAAAGCGGCGGAATAAGAAGAAGAAGAATAATAACTAGAATGTACATTTCCAGGAGAAAATGTGAAATGGTGCTTGCAGTGGCAAAACTCGCCGCTCGGTTGCTAGGGTGTGGTACATGATTGCATACGAGCCAACAAACATGTCTGTAAGATGTTCTGGTGCTGAGATATGGCTTATTCATGTGTTCAGGTGGTTGCTAGGTGGTTGCTAGGGTATTCTGGGTGGTTGCTAGGGCATTGCTAGATGGTTGCTAGGGTATTCTGGGTGGTTGCTATGGTGTTGCTAGGTGGTTGCTAGGGTGTTCTGGGTGGTTGCTAGGCGGTTGCTAGGGTTTTTTGGTTGGTTGCTAGGCAGTTGCTAGGGTGTTCTGGGTGGTTGCTAGGGCGTTGCTAGGCGGTTGCTAGGGTATTCTGGAAGGTTGCTAGGCGGTTGCTAGGGTGTTCTGGGTGGTTACTAGGGCGTTGCTAGGTGGTTGCTAAGGTGTTCTGAATGGTTGCTAGGGTGTTCTGAGTGGTTGCTAGGGTGTTCTGGGTGGTTGCTAGGTGGTTGCTAGGGTGTTCTGGGTGGTTGCTAGGGCGTTGCTAGGCGGTTGCTAGGGTATTCTGGATGGTTGCTAGGCGGTTGCTAGGGTGTTCTGGGTGGTTGCTAGGCGGTTGCTAGGGTATTCTGGGTGGTTGCTATGGCGTTGCTAGGTGGTTGCTAGGGTATTCTGGGTGGTTGCTAGGCGGTTGCTAGGGTGTTCTGGGTGGTTGCTATGGCGCTTGCTAGGTGGTTGCTAGGGTATTCTGGGTGGTTGCTAGGCGGTTGCTAGGGTGTTCTGGGTGGTTGCTAGGGCGTTGCTAGGCGGTTGCTAGGGTATTCTGGATGGTTGCTAGGCGGTTGCTAGGGTGTTCTGGGTGGTTGCTAGGCGGTTGCTAGGGTATTCTGGGTGGTTGCTAGGGCGTTGCTAGGTGGTTGCTAGGGTGTTCTGGGTGGTTGCTAGGCGGTTGCTAGGGTGTTCTGGGTGGTTGCTAGGGCGTTGCTAGGCGGTTGCTAGGGTATTCTGGATGGTTGCTAGGCGGTTGCTAGGGTGTTCTGGGTGGTTGCTAGGCGGTTGCTAGGGTATTCTGGATGGTTGCTAGGGCGTTGCTAGGCGGTTGCTAGGGTATTCTGGGTGGTTGCTAGGCGGTTGCTAGGGTATTCTGGTGGTTGCTATGGTGTTACTAGGTGGTTGGTAGATGTCACAGATGGTTACTATGGAATTTGTAGCATTTTCTTGGCATGATTTAACACTTAGCTAATCGATATTAGCATGTAGCTATTCACTGCTAGCATGTGTAGCATGTAGCAAGTCCTGTTTGCTAGCATGAGTCAAAAGAGCCAACCCCCATCTCTGTACGATGTTCTGATTTAGAGATATTGGTCTTGCAAAACGGTTGCTAGGGTACTACGTTTGGTTGCTAGGGAGTGGCTTGGCAGCTGCCAATCATGCAGCTCCAAAGTCAATGTGAATGTATAAACCACCCCCCATCTCTATACGATGTTTACATGTAGAGATATAGGTCTTGCAAAATGGTTGCTAGGGTACTCTGTTTGGTTGCTAGGGAGTGGCTTGGCAGCTGCCAATCATGAAACTCCAAAGGCTGCTTGTCAGTATGAATGATATAAACCAACTCCCATGCCTCTGTGACATTCAGAATGGAAGATATCCCTCTTTGGATTTTGGTTGCTAAGGTGCTCGATAATGGTTGCTAGGGCGTGGCCAGTAAGTTTTGAGGTGATTCAGGATTGGCTGTTTGCTGGCCCGAGTCAAACGAGCCCACCCTCATGTTTCTATGACACTTATATCCAGAGATATCCCTTTGATCTCTTTTAATGGAAGTCTATGGAACTTGTTGCTAAGGAGCTCTAAATGGTTGCTAGGGCGTGGCTTGATAGCTTCACAATGATCTTGAGACACTGATTGGCCGTCTGAGTAAAATGAGCCCGCCCCCTTGTCTCTATGACACTGTGATCCAGAGTTATGTTCAATATAAAAGCGGTTTCTATGGTGTAGGACGGCCCATTTCATGGGCCGTCCTACACCATAGTAAGTCTATGGGGGCAACTTTGGGCAGCTCCTGCCCCTCAGGGGTGCAACTTTTACCCCACTGTGAGGTATGTTCTTACAGAGCCTGTAAGCCTCTTCAAATGTGGCAAATCACACATTTCTGTGAAATCTGAGCTCTGAGCTATGACTCTTCAAAGTTTTTCACCATGTTAAGTCAATGGGGTTTTTTTGGGCAACTTTGGGCAGCTCCTGCCCCCCAGGGGTGCAACTTTTAACCCATTTAGGGGTATTTTCTTAAAGAGCCTGTCAGCCTCTTCAAATGTGGCAAATCACACGTTTCTGTGAAATTTGATCTCTGAGCTATGATTCGTCAAAGTTTTTCCCCATGTTAAGTCTATGCGTTTTTTTTGGGCCGTTTTTCGCCCCTGGGGCGAACATCGTACCCCCGATCGCTTATAAAAGTCATAGCACACCATTCCCGAACAGGCCGCACGTTTTGACACCTCATTCATGGGTCTGTGACAAAAACTGCGGGAGGAGTTACGCGCCGAAAAAAAAGTGGAAGAAGAAGAAGAAGAATAATAAGTATGCACAATAACAGTAATGTTGCTTTGCCATAGGCAAGCACCATTAACTAGAATGTACATTTCCAGGAGAAAATGTGAAATGGTGCTTGCAGTGGCAAAACTTGCCGCTCGGTTTACTAGGGCGTGGTACATGATAGGCGGTTGCTAGGGTATTCTGGGATGTTGCTAGGGCATTGCTAGGTGGTTGCTAGGGTATTCTGAATGGTTGCTAGGGTGTTGCTAGGTGGTTGCTAGGGTGTTCTGGGTGGTTGCTAAGTGGTTGCTAGGGTTTTTTGGTTGGTCGCTAGGCGGTTGCTAGGGTGTTCTGGGTGGTTGCTAGGGCGTTGCTAGGCGGTTGCTAGGGTATTCTGGAAGGTTGCTAGGTGGTTGCTAGGGTGTTTTGGGTGGTTACTAGGGCGTTGCTAGGTGGTTACTAAGGTGTTCTGAATGGTTGCTAGGGTGTTCTGAGTGGTTGCTAGGGTGTTCTGGGTGGTTGCTAGGCAGTTGCTAGGGTGTTCTGGGTGGTTGCTAGGGCGTTGCTAGGTGGTTGCTAGGGTATTCTGGAAGGTTGCTAGGCGGTTGCTAGGGTGTTCTGGGTGGTTACTAGGGTGTTGCTAGGTGGTTGCTAAGGTGTTCTGAATGGTTGCTAGGGTGTTCTGGGTGGTTGCTAGGCAGTTGCTAGGGTGTTCTGGGTGGTTGCTAGGGCGTTGCTAGGCGGTTGCTAGGGTGTTCTGGGTGGTTGCTAGGTGGTTGCTAGGGCGTTGCTAGGCGGTTGCTAGGGTATTCTGGGAGGTTTTTAGGCGGTTGCTAGGGTATTCTGGGTGGTTGCTATGGTGTTACTAGGTGGTTGGTAGATGTCACAGATGGTTACTATGGAGTTTGTAGCATTTTCTTGGCATGATTTAACACTTAGCTAATCAATATTAGCATGTAGCTATTCACTACTAGCATGTGTAGCATGTAGCAAGTCCTGTTTGCTAGCATAAGTAAAAAGAGCCAACCCCCATCTCTATACGATGTTTTGATGCAGAGATATAGGTCTTGCAAAATGGTTGCTAGGGTACTCTCTTTGGTTGCTAGGGAGTGACTTGGCAGCGGTCAATCATGAAGCTCCAAAGGCTGATTGTCAGTGTGAATGATATAAACCAACCCCCATATCTGTACGATGTTCTGATGCAGAGATGTAGGTCTTGCAAAATGGTTGCTAGGATACTCTGTTTGGTTGCTAGGGAGTTGCTTGGCAGTGGTCAATCATGAAACTCCAAATGCTGATTGTCAGTGTGAAAGATATAAACCAACCCCCATCACTATACGATGTTCTGATGCAGAGATATAGGTCTTGCAAAATGGTTGCTAGGATACTCTGTTTGGTTGCTATGGAGTTGATTGGCAGCTGCCAGTGATGCATCTCTAAAGGCTTCTTGTCAATGTGAATGATATAAACCAACCCACATCACTATACGATGTTCTGATGCAGAGATATTGCAAAATGGTTGCTAGGGTACTCTGTTTGGTTGCTATGGAGTTGCTTGGCAGCAGCCAGTGATGAATCTCTAAAGGCTTCTTGTCACTATGAATGATATAAACCAACTCCGTGCCTCTGTGACATTCAGAATGGAAGATATCCCTCTTTGGATTTTGGTTGCTAAGGTGCTCGACAATGGTTGCTAGGGCGTGGCCAGTAAGTGTTGAGGTGATTCAGGATTAGCCATTCAGTTTGCTGGCCCGAGTCAAACGAGCCCACCCTCATGTTTCTATGACACTTATATCCTGAGATATCCCTTTGATCTCTTTTAATGGAAGTCTATGGAACTTGTTGCTAAGGAGCTCTAAATGGTTGCTAGGGCGTGGCTTGATAGCTTCACAGTGATCTTGAGACACTGATTGGCCGTCTGAGTAAAATGAGCCCGCCCCTTTGTCTCTACGACACTGGGATCCAGAGTTATGTTCAATATAAAAGCGGTTTTATGGTGTAGGACGGCCCATTTCATGGGCCGTCCTACACCATAGTAAGTCTATGGGGGCAACTTTGGGCAGCTCCTGCCCCTCAGGGGTGCAACTTTTACCCCATTGTGAGGTATGTTCTTACAGAGCCTGTAAGCCTCTTCAAATGTGGCAAATCACACATTTCTGTGAAATCTGAGCTCTGAGCTATGACTCTTCAAAGTTTTTCACCATGTTAAGTCAATGGGGTTTTTTGGGCAACTTTGGGCCGCTCCTGCCCCCCAGGGGTGCAACTTTTACCCCATTTAGGGGTATGTTCTTAAAGAGCCTGTCAGTCTCTTCAAATGTGGCAAATCACACGTTTCTGTGAAATCTGATCTCTGAGCTATGATTCGTCAAAGTTTTTTCCCCATGTTAAGTCTATGCGGTTTTTTTTGGCCGTTTTTTCGCCCCTGGGGGAACATCGTACCCCCGATCGCTTATAAAAGTCATAGCACACCATTCCCGAACAGGCCGCACGTTTTGACACCTCATTCATGGGTCTGTGACAAAAACTGCGGGAGGAGTAGCGTGCCAAACTTTGGCCAGAAGAATAAAAATAAGAACTAGAATGTACATTTCCAGGAGAAAATGTGAAATGGTGCTTGCAGTGGCAAAACTCGCCGCTCGGTTGCTAGGGTGTGGTACATGATTGCATACGAGCCAACAAACATGTCTGTACGATGTTCTGGTGCTGAGATATGGCTTATTCATGTGTTCAGGTGGTTGCTAGGTGGTTGCTAGGGTATTCTGGGTGGTTGCTAGGGCATTGCTAGACGGTTGCTAGGGTATTCTGGGTGGTTGCTATGGTGTTGCTAGGCGGTTGCTAGGCTGTTCTGGGTGGTTGCTAGGCGGTTGCTAGGGTATTCTGGGTGGTTGCTAGGGCATTGCTAGGTGGTTGCTAGGGTATCCTGGGTGGTTGCTGGGCGGTTGCTAGGGTATTCTGGGTGGTTGCTAGGGCGTTGCTAGGCGGTTGCTAGGGTATTCTGGATGGTTGCTATAGTGTTTCTAGGCGGTTGCTAGGGTGTTCTGGATGGTTGCTAGGCGGTTGCTAGGGTATTCTGGGTGGTTACTAGGGCGTTGCTAGGGTGTTCTGATTGTTTGCTAGGGTGTTGCTAGGTGGTTGCTAGGGTGTTCTGGGTGGTTGCTAGGGCGTTGCTAGGCGGTTGCTAGGGTATTCTGGATGGTTGCTAGGCGGTGGCTAGGGTGTTCTTGGTGGTTACTAGGCGGTTGCTAGGGTGTTCTGGGTGGTTGCTAGGGCGTTGCTAGGTGGTTGCTAGGGTATTCTGGGTGGTTGCTAGGCGGTTGCTAGGGTATTCTGGGTGGTTGCTAGGCGGTTGCTAAGGTGTTCTGGATGGTTGCTAGGGCGTTGCTAGGCGGTTGCTAGGGTATTCTGGATGGTTGCTAGGAAGTTGCTAGGGTATTCTGGATGGTTGCTAGGCGGTTGCTAGGGTGTTCTGGGTGGTTGCTAGGGCGTTGCTAGGCGGTTGCCAGGGTATTCTGGGTGGTTGCTAGGACGTTGCTAGGCGGTTGCTAGGGTGTTCTCGGTGGTTGCTAGGTGGTTGCTAGGGTATTCTGGGTGGTTGCTAGGGGGTTGCTAGGTGGTTGCTAGGGAATTCTGGGTGGTTGCTAGGCGGTTGCTAGGGTATTCTGGGTGGTAGCTAGGCGGTTGCTAGGGTGTTCTGGTGGTTGCTAGGGCGTTGCTAGGCGGTTGCTAGGGTATTCTGGATGGTTGCTAGGCGGTTGCTAGGGTATTCTGGATGGTTGCCAGGCGGTTGCTAGGGTGTTCTGGGTGGTTGCTAGGGCGTTGCTAGGCGGTTGCTAGGGTATTCTGGGTGGTTGCTAGGCGGTTGCTAGGGTATTCTGGGTGGTTGCTATGGTGTTACTAGGTGGTTGGTAGATGTCACAGATGGTTACTATGGAATTTGTAGCATTTTCTTGGCATGATTTAACACTTAGCTAATCAATATTAGCATGTAGCTATTCACTGCTAGCATGTGTAGCATGTAGCAAGGCCTGTTCCTTTTTGCTAGCATGAGTCAAAAGAGCCAACCCCCATCTCGATACGATGTTCTGATGCAGAGATATTGGTCTTGCGAAACGGTTGCTAGGGTACTATGTTTGGTTGCTAGGGAGTGGCTTGGCAGCTGCCAATCATGAAGCTTCAAAGTCAATGTGAATGTATAAACCAACCCCCATCTCTATACGATGTTTACATGTAGAGATATTGGTCTTTCAAAACGGTTGCTAGGGTACTATGTTTGGTTGCTAGGGAGTGGCTTGGCAGCTGCCAATCATGAAGCTTCAAAGTCAATGTGAATGTATAAACCAACCCCCATCTCTATACGATGTTTACATGTAGAGATATAGGTCTTGCAAAATGGTTGCTAGGGTACTCTGTTTGGTTGCTAGGGAGTGGCTTGGCAGCTGCCAATCATGAAACTCCAAAGGCTGCTTGTCAGTATGAATGATATAAACCAACTCCCATGCCTCTGTGACATTCAGAATGGAAGATATCCCTCTTTGGATTTTGGTTGCTAAGGTGCTCGACAATGGTTGCTAGGGCGTGGCCAGTAAGTGATGAGGTGATTCAGGATTGGCTGTTTGCTGGCCCGAGTCAAACGAGCCCACCCTCATGTTTCTATGACACTTATATCCTGAGATATCCCTTTGATCTCTTTTAATGGAAGTCTATGGAACTTGTTGCTAAGGAGCTCTAAATGGTTGCTAGGGCGTGGCTTGATAGCTTCACAATGATCTTGAGACACTGATTGGCCGTCTGAGTAAAATGAGCCCGCCCCTTTGTCTCTACGACACTGGGATCCAGAGTTATGTTCAATATAAAAGCGGTTTCTATGGTGTAGGACGGCCCATTTCATGGGCCGTCCTACACCATAGTAAGTCAATGGGGCAATTTTGGGCAGCTCCTGCCCCCCAGGGGTGCAACTTTTACCCCATTGTGTGGTATGTTCTTACAGAGCCTGTCAGCCTCTTCAAATGTGGCAAATCACACGCTTCTGGGAAATCTGATTTCTGAGCTACGAGTCATCAAATTTTTCACAATGTTAAGTCAATGGGGGTTTGGGGCAACTTTGGGCAGCTCCTGCCCCCAGGGGTGCAACTTTTACCCCATTTATAGGTATGTTCTTACAGACCCTGTCAGCCTCTTCAAATGTGGCAAATCACACGTTTCTGCGAAAATCTCGATCTGAGCTACGAGTCTTCAAATTTCACCATGTTAAGTCTATGGGGCAACTTTGGGCAATTCCTGCCCCTCAGGGGTGCAACTTTTACCCCATTTTGAGGTATGTTCTTACAGAGCCTGTCAGCCTCTTCAAATGTGGTAAATCACACGCTTCTGCGAAATCCTCGCTCAGAGCTACGAGTCGTCAAACTTTGTCGTAATGTTAAGTCTATGGGATTTTTCGGCAGCTTTTTTGCCCCTGGGGCAAACATCGTACCCCCGAACGCTTATAAAAGTCATAGCACACCATTCCCGAATAATCCGCACGATTTGACGCCTCATTCGTGGGTCTGTGACCAAAACTGCGGGACTAGTTACGCGCCAAAAAAGCGGCGGAAGAAGAAGAATAATAATAATAATAATAAGTATGAGCAATAACACTAATGTTGCTTTGCCATAGGCAAGCACCATTAATAATAAGTATGCACAATAACACTAATGTTGCTTTGCCATAGGCAAGCACCATTAATAAGTATGAGCAATAACACTAATGTTGCTTTGCCATAGGCAAGCACCATTAAAAAAATAAGTATGCACAATAACACTAATGTTGCCTTGCTTTCAGCAAGCACCATTAATAAGTATGCACAATAACACTAATGTTGCCTTGCTTTCAGCAAGCACCATTAATAATTTGTTTTTGTTTGTATTACAGACAAGATCTTTGGACAGTGTCGGAGCTCCAGACATGATCAGGTTCAGTACCAGGTCTCTGTTCCTGTTCTTCAGAGACTGCAGGAAGTGCTCAAAGAGTTAATGATTCAGGGTAAGCCTACAAATACACACACACACACACACACACACACACACACACACACACACACACACACACACACACACACACACACACACACACACACACACACACACACACACACACACACACACACACACACACATACACATAGAGGCAGAGAGAGAATCTATGTGCACACACAACTTTAATAACAAAAGACAAATACACAGTTTATTCAGACCGGGAAACAGGCAAACAATCCACATGAACAGCACAAAACAAGAACGTCCTGGCACCCCCGACCGAACAGCATGAATGAAAACAAAGACTAACAAATCATGAAGTTCAGAATATCAAGTTTTCTTGGAGCTCTGCGAAACACGGATGACATTCACAATTGACGTCCTGCATTGAATCCAGTGAATAGTTGCTTTGTTGACTCTGGGTCATTTAATTCATTAAATTTGAACAATTTAAAATGTTGGATAGTAGGGATAACTAGAATGTACATTTCCAGGAGAAAATGTGAAATGGTGCTTGCAGTGGCAAAACTCGCCGCTCGGTTGCTAGGGTGTGGTACATGTTCTGGTGCTGAGATATGGCTTATTCATGTGTTCAGGTGGTTGCTAGGCGGTTGCTAGGGTATTCTGGGTGGTTGCTAGGGCATTGGTAGACGGTTGCTAGGGTATTCTGGGTGGTTGCTATGGTGTTACTATGGAGTTGCTAGGTGGTTGCTAGGTGGTTGCTAGGGTGTTCTGGGTGGTTGCTAGTCCGTTGCTAGGGTATTCTGGGTGGTTGCTAGGGCATTGCTAGGTGGTTGCTAATATATTCTGGATGGTTGCTATAGTGTTTCTAGGCGGTTGCTAGGGTGTTCTGGGTGGTTGCTAGGTGGTTGCTAGGGTATTCTGGGTTGTTGCTAGGGCGTTGCTAGGCGGTTGCTAAGGTATTCTGGGTGGTTGCTAGGCGGTTGCTAGGGTGTTCTGGGTGGTTGCTAGGCGGTTGCTAGGGTATTCTGGGTTGTTGCTAGGGCGTTGCTAGGCGGTTGCTAGGGTATTCTGGGTGGTTACTAGGGCGTTACTAGGGTGTTATGAATGGTTGCTAGGGTGTTGCTAGGGTGTTTTGGTTGGTTGCTAGGCGGTTGCTAGGGTGTTCTGGGTGGTTGCTAGGGTGTTGCTAGGCGGTTGCTAGGGTATTCTGGATGGTTGCTAGGCGGTTGCTAGGGTGTTCTGGGTGGTTGCTAGGCGGTTGCTAGGGTATTCTGGGTGGTTGCTAGGGCGTTGCTAGGAGGTTGCTAGGGTATTCTGGATGGTTGCTAGGCGGTTGCTAGGGTATTCTGGATGGTTGCTAGGCAGTTGTTAGGGTGTTCTGGGTGGTTGCTAGGCGGTTGCTAGGGTGTTCTGGGTGGTTGCTAGGGCGTTGCTAGGCAGTTGCTAGGGTATTCTGGATGGTTGCTAGGCAGTTGCTAGGGTATTCTGGGTGGTTGCTAGGGCGTTGCTAGGCAGTTGCTAGGGTATTCTGGGTGGTTGCTAGGCAGTTGCTAGGGTATTCTGGGTGGTTGCTATGGTGTCACTAGGTGGTTGGTAGATGTCACAGATGGTTACTATGGAGTTTGTAGCATTTTCTTGGCATGATTTAACACTTAGCTAATCAATATTAGCATGTAGCTATTCACTGCTAGCATGTGTAGCATGTAGCAAGTCCTGTTCCTGTTTGCTAGCATGAGTCAAAAGAGCCAACCCCCATCTCTATAAGATGTTCTGATGCAGAGATATTGGTCTTGCAAAACGGTTGCTAGGGTAGTATGTTTGGTTGCTAGGGAGTGGCTTGGCAGCTGCCAATCTTGAAGCTCCAAAGTCAATGTGATTGTATAAACCAACCCCCATCTCTATACGATGTTTACATGTAGAGATATAGGTCTTGCAAAATGGTTGCTAGGGTACTCTGTTTGGTTGCTAGGGAGTGGCTTGGCAGCTGCCAATCATGAAACTCCAAAGGCTGCTTGTCAGTATGAATGATATAAACCAACTACCATGCCTCTGTGACATTCAGAATGGAAGATAACCCTCTTTGGATTTTGGTTGCTAAGGTGCTCGACAATGGTTGCTAGGGCGTGTCCAGTATGTGTTGAGGTGATTCAGGATTGGCTGTTTGCTGGCCCGAGTCAAACGAGCCCACCCTCATGTTTCAATGACACTTATATCCTGAGATATGCCTTTGATCTCTTTCAATTGAAGTCTATGGAATGTGTTGCTAAGGAGCTCTAAATGGTTGCTAGGGCGTGGCTTAATAACTTCACAATGATCCTGAGAGACTGATTGGTCGTCTGACTAAAATGAGCCCGCCCCCTTGTCTCTATGACACTGTGGTCCAGAGCTATGTTCAATACAAAATCTCTATGCAATGTATGAAATGGGCCGTCCTAGACCATAGTAAGTCAATGGGGCAACTTTGGGCAGCTCCTGCCCCCCAGGGGTGCAACTTTTACCCCATTGTGAGGTATGTTCTTACAGAGCCTGCCAGCCTCTTCAAATGTGGTAAATTACAAGTTTCTGAGAAATCATTGGACAGTGCTACGAGTCGTCAAAGTTTGTGCCAATGTTAAGTCTATGGGATTTTTTTACCCAATGATTTGCCCCTGGGGCGAACACCGTACCCCCCATCACTAAGAAAAGTCACAGCACACCTCTCCTCAATAATCCGCACAATTTGACGCCTCAATCAGGGGTCTGTGATGTCGGCGTGTATTTTTTAACAGATGATTACTATGGAGTTTTTTAAAAGGAGTTTTTATAGAGTTTTTATAGAGTTATTTAGTATGGCACGAGGCCTGCGGCCTCGTGCCTATCGCCCACGGTTGCTAGGGTGCTGTAACTGGTTGCTATGGTGTGGCTATGAAGATTTTAGGCCATTACTTATTGGCTGCTTGATAAAATAAATCCTCTGAGGGAGAGAGAGCAGGGCTGTCAGGCCCTTTTCTGTGAGTGTGTGTGAAAACGACAGTTGGGATTTAAATTTTTGAACATTCCGCAATGTTAAGTCAATGGGACTTTTTTGGCCGCTTTTTCGTCCGCTGTGCGAACATCGTACACCCGATCACTTAGAAAAGGCATAAAAAAAACTCTCCTCAATGAGACGGTCGATTTGACGCCTCACTCATGGGTCTGTGACACTACTAACACATTCATTTCAGGGCCGTCCTACACCATTGTAAGTCAATGGGGCAACTTTGGGCAGCTCCTGCCCCCCAGGGGTGCAACTTTTACCCCATTGTGAGGTATGTTCTTAAAGAGCCTGTCAGCCTCTTCAAATGTGGTGACCCACACGTTTCTGCGATATTCTCGCTCAGAGCTACGAGTGGTCAAAGTTCGCCGCAATGTTAAGTCAATGGGATTTTTTGGCCGATATTTTGCCCCTGGGGCAAACACCGTACCCCCGATCGCTTAGAAAAGTCATAGCACACCATTCCCGAACAGGCCGCACGTTTTGACACCTCATTCATGGGTCTGTGACAAAAACTGCGGGAGGAGTAGCGCGTCAAAATTTGGCCAGAAGAATAAGAATAAGAAAAAAAATAAGTATGCACAATAACACTAATGTTGCCTTGCTTTCAGCAAGCACCATTAATAATAATAATAATTCGTTACATTTATATAGTGCTTTTCTGGGTACTCAAATCGCTTTACATAGAAGGGGGAATCTCCCCAACCACCACCAGTGTGCAGCATCACTGGATGATGTGACGGCAGCCATATTGCGCCAGAACGCTCCCCACACACCAGCTTACTGGTGGAGAGGAGACAGTGATGAAGCCAATCAGTATATGGGGATGATTAGGAGGCCATGATGGACAGAGGCCAAGGGGCAAATTTGGCCAGGATGCCGGGGTTAAACATCCGAAGGACATCCTGGGATTTTTAATGACCACAGAGAGTCAGTACCTCGGTTTACCGTCTCATCCAAAGGACGGTGTCATCCTCTTTGACAGTATAATGTCCCCGTCACTACACTGGGGCGTTAGGACCCTCACAGACCACAGGGTGAGCGCCCCCTACTGGCCTCACTAACACCTCTTCCAGCAGAAACCTGGTTTTCTCAGGAGGTTGCTGCTGGAAGCAGTCTTGGGCTACAGGATGATATGGATGGAACCATACTAGTATCGGTATCGAGCCCGATAAAGTGGTTCCCTAGATTATTATAGGAAGGCTGTACAGTAATCACATGAGCGCAATCGTGAATAGCCTATAAATCGAGTCCCTTTCATGTCTTCTTGCGCTTGAACTGACAAATTCACCACAAAATGCCTTGAAAAGGCATTTTTTTGTGGTTCTTTTCAACCACAAAACGGTTGAAAAGAAAATACGTACGTAACAGCATGTTGGATATGTGCAGCTCTTAAAGGATTAGTTCACTTTTTAAAAAACTTTTGCTGATAATTTACTCACCCCATGTCATCCAAGATGTCCATGTCTTTCTTTCTTCAGTCGAAAAGAAATTAATGATTTTGATGAAAACATTCCAGGATTTTTCTCCATATAATGGACTTCGATAGTGGCCAAAACGGTTCAAGGTCCAAATGAGTTTCAGTGCAGCTTCAAAGGACTTTAAACATACCAGACGATGAATAAGGGTCTTATCTAGCGACACGATGCACCATTTCGAAAATAAATAAAACCGTTAAAGTTTTATTAGCACAAATGCTCGCCTTGCTCTGTTCTCCTGTTCGAACTCGTTCATCAAAATGAACAAATCTTTTTTCAAGTCATTTCGTTCGTTGAATGAACAAAATGACTCGAAAAAAGACTCGTTCAAAATGAACTAATCTTTTTTCGAGTCATTTCGTTTGTTGAATGAATAAAATGACTCGAAAAAAGATTTGTTCATTTTGATGAACGAGTTCGAACAGGAGAACAGAGCAAGGCGAGCATTTGTGCTAATAAAACTTTAACGGTTTTATTTATTTTCGAAATGGTGCATCGTGTCGCTAGATAAGACCCTTATTCATCGTCTGGTATGTCACTTCCATATCTAATGGAGTGTGTTATGCGTTGTGCATGCAAGGTGTATCAAAAGTAATAATTTATTATAATATCAAAGGGAATTATATATTATACAAAGATTATACATTAATAAATACATTAATCTCTCTAGACTAAAGGAAAACATAAACAATTTCTGAAAGGATTGAGTATCTGAGTTTAATTGACTTGTTTTACACTTACAATGCACACTAACTTGCCCCTGTAATGGCGTGTGTGTGTAATGATATGTGTGTTTGTGTTTGTGTACTTGTGGACAGGATTCTCCTGGCAGGATGAAATCACCCAGCGCATCATTGCTAAGGAGCTGAGCCGTATTCCTCACACACGCTCCCAAAAGATCCAGAATGCACAGTGAGTACCAGAAACAAATACGACTTTTAGTTTAAAGGAACAGTATCGTTTACTCACCATCTTGCCGTTCTAAAACCGGTATGACATTTCTTCAGTGCAACATTTTTTCTTCCTGGTAATGTTTTTTTCTGTGCAATTACAATTAATGGATTCTGGAGCTCAAAATAACCATAAAAGTATCACGAAAGTGCACTGTATTCTAAGTTTATTTTAATTTATACAAGAGCTTTGTGAATATTGAATTGTTATTCACTTCCCTCCAATGAGCTGGCAAAGGATTATTGAGTCAAGATGAACTTGAGGACCAGATCAGTCAGATTCTTTAATTAATTTTTCAGACCATGTTTTAAACCGCATCAATCAATGTGTTTCAACAGAATATTTTATTCAGGAATCACTACTTCCTTCTTGGTGTTCAAAGTAGAGCTTGCTTGGTCAAGATTTTCTTTTTAAAGATTTATTTTTGGTGTTTTTGCATTTATTGGGAGAAACTCAAACTCAAGGCCTTCGGCTCCAACAGATATCAAGAGCTGTGTTCGAAATCGCCCCCTAAACCCTCATTCACTATTCACTACATTACTCCACCAATATTGTCAACTTGAAGGAGTGAATGAAAACGAGTGTGTGAATTCAGACACTGAGAGCGCCGGAAGAGCTGCCGCTTGTGCTTACTGTTATATAATCATTTGAAACTTAGCAAACTGGCAGCTCCAGTAGTTGAAAAGATCTTGAACTCTGTCATGGAAACT
>CM070826.1:28914057-28954134 GCA_036326025.1 Chrosomus eos | reverse complement strand
ACCCCAAACTCCCCATTTTCACACAAAAACCCCAAAAAAAAGGGGCCTGACAGCCCTTTTCCCTCTCCCCCCTAAAGGGGATTTTTTTTAAATCAAGCAGCCAATAAGAAATGGCCTAAAATTTTCATAGCCACACCATAGCAACCAGTTAAAAGCCCCTACAACCGTGGGCGATAGGAAACGGGGCCCCCGCGGGCCTCGTCCCAAATCTAAAAAAACTCTATAAAACATGAATGAGGTGTCAAAACGTGCGGCCTGTTCGGGAATGGTGTGCTATGACTTTTCTAAGCGATTGGATGTACGATGTTCGCACAACGGACGAAAAAGCGGCCAAAAAAATCCCATTGACTTAACATTGCGGAACTTTCAAAAATTCAAATCCCAACTGCCATTTTCACACACACCCACAGAAAAGGGCCTGACAGCCCTGCTGTCAGGCCCTCTCTCTCTCCCTCAGAGGATTTATTTTATCAAGCAGCCAATAAGTAATGGCCTAAAATCTTCATAGCCACACCATAGCAACCAGTTACAGCACCCTAGCGACCGTGGGCGATAGGCACGAGGCCGCAGGCCTCGTGCCATACTAAATAACTCTATAAAAACTCTATAAAAACTCCTTTTAAAAACTCCATAGTAATCATCTGTTAAAAAATACACGCCGACATCACAGACCCCTGATTGAGGCGTCAAATTGTGCGGATTATTGAGGAGAGGTGTACTGTGACTTTTCTTAGCGATGGGGGGTACGGTGTTTGCCCCAGGGGCAAATCATTGGGTAAAAAAAATCCCATAGACTTAACATTGCCACAAACTTTGGCGACTCGTAGCACTGACCAATGATTTCTTAGAAACTTGTAATTTACCACATTTGGAGAGTCTGGCAGACTCTGTAAGAACATACCTCACAATGGGGTAAAAGTTGCACCCCTGGGGGGCAGGAGCTGCCCAAAGTTGCCCCATTGATTTACTGCATAGGGATTTTGTATTAAACATAGCTCGGGATCACAGTGTCATAGAGACAAGGGGGCGGGCTCATTTTACTCAGACGACCAATCAGTCTGTCAGGATCATTGTGAAGTTATTAAGCCACGCCCTAGCAACCATTTAGAGCACCTTAGCAACAAGTTCTGTAGACTTCCATTGAAAGAGATCAAAAGGATATCTCCGGATAAAAGTGTCATAGAAACACGAGGGTGATCTCGTTTGACTCGGGGCAGCGAACAGCCAATCATGAATCACTCAACACTTCCTAGCCCCTCCCTAGCAACCATCGTCGAGCTGCTTAGCAACCAAATTCTATAGAGGGATATCTTCCATTCTGAATGTCACAGAGAAATGGGAGTTGGTTTATATTATTCATAGTGAAAAGAAGCCTTTAGAGATTCAACACTGGCAGCTGCCAATCAACTCCATAGCAACCAATCAGGGTACTCTAGCAACCATTTTGCAAGACCTACATCTCTGCATCAAAACATCGTATAGAGATAGGGGTTGGTTTATACATTCACATTGACTTTGGAGCTTCATGATTGGCAGCTGCCAAGCTACTCCCTAGCAACCAAACAGAGTACCCTAGCAACCGTTTTGCAAGACCTATATCTCTGCATCAAAACATCGTATAGAGATGGGGGTTGGCTCTTTTTACTCATGCTAGCAAACAGGACTTGCTACATGCTACACATGCTAGCAGTGAATAGCTACATGCTAACATTGATTAGCTAAGTGTTAAATCATGCCAAGAAAATGCTACAAACTCCATAGTAACCATCTGTGACAACTACCAACCACCTAGTAACACCATAGCAACCACCCAGAATACCCTAGCAACCGCCTAGCAACCACCCAGAATACCCTAGCAACCGCCTAGCAACGCCCTAGCAACCACCCAGAATACCCTAGCAACCGCCTAGTAACCACCCAGAACACCCTAGCAACCGCCTAGCAACCATCCAAAATACCCTAGCAACCACCTAGCAACGCCCTAGCAACTACCCATAACACCCTAGTAACCGCCTAGCAACCACCTAGCAACACCCTAGCAACCATTCAGAATACCTTAGCAACCACCTAGCAACGCCCTAGCAACCACCCAGAATACCCTAGCAACCGCCTAGCAACGCCCTAGCAACAACCCAGAATACCCTAGCAACCGCCTAGCAACCACCCAGAACACCCTAGCAACCGCCTAGAAACACTATAGCAACCACCCAGAATACCCTAGCAACCGCCTAGCAACCACCCAGAATACCCTAGCAACCGCCTAGCAACGCCCTAGCAACCACCCAGAATACCCTAGCAACCGCCTAGTAACCACCCAGAACATCCTAGCAACCGCCTAGCAACCATCCAGAATACCCTAGCAACCGCCTAGCAACGCCCTAGCAACCACCCAGAACACCCTAGCAACCACCTAGCAACACCCTAGCAACCATTCAGAACACCCTAGCAACCGCCTAGCAACGCCCTAGCAACCACCCAGGACACCCTAGCAACCACATAGCAACCAACCAAAACACCCTAGCAACCGCCTAGCAACCACCCAGAACACCCTAGCAGCCACCTAGCAACCGCTTAGCAACCATCCAGAACACCTTAGCAACCACCTAGCAACGCCCTAGCAACCACCCAGAATACCCTAGAAACCACCTAGAACACCCTAGCAACCGCCTAGCAACCACCCAAAACACCCTTGCAATGCCCTAGCAACCACCCAGAACACACTAGCAACCACCTAGCATCACCCTAGCAACCGCCTAGCAACCACCCAGAATACCCTAGTAACCGCCTAGCAACTTCCAAGCAACAATCCAGAATACAGAATTTTGGGTGGTTGCTAGGGTGTTCTGCATGGTTGCTATGGTGTTCTAAGGTATTTTGGGTTGTTCCTATGGTGTTGCTAGCAACCGCCTAGCAACCACCCAAAATACCATAGCAACTGCCTAGCATCACCATAGCAACTACCTAGAACACCCTAGCAACCATATAGAGTTCCCTAGTAACCATACAAATACATGAATAAGCCATATCTCAGCACCAGAACATCGTACAGACATGGTTGTTGGCCCGTATGCAATCATGTGCAACCGGGTGGTGTTTTTTGCCACTGCAAGCACCATTTCACATTTTCTTCTGGAAATGTACATTCTAGTTATTATTATTATTATTCTGTCGCTAAATTTCTATATCAATCTCCTCCTAGAGCGTTAACTCCACATACTCCAAACTCGGCACGGACACTCAGACTGTTCTGACTCGAGTTGCTATATCTTTTCGAACTGATCGGACTTACGGTTTTCCTAAAAAAGACGATCAAACTCGGAAAAAACTCCCATTGACTTAACATTGCGGAATGTTCAGATTTTCAAACTGGCCAACTGCCAAAAATTCAAATCTAAATACCTTGAAGCCCTAGACTGAATCAAACTGCCATTCTATATACTATATGAGCCATTGAGACTCATTTAAACTAATAAACTCATATATCTATGACACTTATCTATCTAATCTTAAACTCTTAAACTCATAATAAATTAATAACTCTAAACTTAAACTCTTAGACTCATTTAAACTTATAAACTCTAAACTCATAAACTCTAAACTTATAAACTTATAAACTCTAAACTCATAAACTCATAAACTCTAAACTCATAAACTCTAAACTCATAAACTCTAAACTCTACACTTATAAACTCTAAACTCATAAACTCTAAACTCATAAACTCAAAATTCATAAACTTATAAACTCTAAACTCATAAACTCTAAACTCATAAACTCAAAATTCATAAACTTATAAACTCTAAACTCATAAACTCTAAACTCATAAACTCAAAATTCATAAACTCAAAATTCATAAACTTATAAACTCTAAACTCATAAACTCTAAATCATAAACTCTAAACTCG
This sequence comes from Chrosomus eos, assembly GCA_036326025.1. Classification (NCBI taxonomy): domain Eukaryota; kingdom Metazoa; phylum Chordata; class Actinopteri; order Cypriniformes; family Leuciscidae; genus Chrosomus; species Chrosomus eos. The sequence continues at coordinate 28,950,231 of CM070826.1, read as the reverse complement.
TACACGTATAAACTCATACACTTATGAACTTAAACTCATAAATTAATAAACTCTGAACTCTTACTCATTTAAACATAAACTCTAAACTCATAAACTCATGAATTCATACACTTATAAACTCATAAACTTATGAACTTTCATGAATTCATAAACTTATGAACTTTCATGAATTCCTACACTTATGAACTTTCATGAATTCATACACTTATGAACTCATGAATTCATACACTTATAAACTTTTAAACTCATAAATAGTTCACCATAGCAACCACCCAGAACACCCTAGCAACCACCCAAAATATCTTTAGAACACCCTAGCAACCACCCAGAACACCCTAGCAACCACCCAAAATACCTTAGAACACCCTAGCAACACCATAGCAACCACCCAAAATACCTTAGAACACCCTAGCAACCACCCAGAACACCCTAGCAACCGCCCAAAATACCTTAGAACACCCTAACAACACCATAGCAACCACCCAAAATACCTTAGAACACCCTAGCAACCACCCAGAACACCCTAGCAACCGCCCAAAATACCTTAGAACACCCTAGCAACACCATAGCAACCACCCAAAATACCTTACACTAAGACAACACCCTAAAGCAAACCACCAGAAACACCCTAGCAACGCCCCAAAAATTACCTAGAACACAAACCACCCAAAATACAAACCACCCAACCAAAATACCTTAGAACACCCTAGCAACCACCCAGAACACCCTAGCAACCGCCCAAAATACCTTAGAACACCCTAGCAACACCATAGCAACCACCCAAAATACCTTAGAACACCCTAGCAACCACCCAGAACACCTAGCAACCACCCAAAAATACCTTAGAACACCCTAGCAACACCATAGCAACCACCCAAAATACCTTGATAGAACACCATAGCAACCACCCAGAACACCTAGCAACCACCGATATAAACCTTAGAACACCCTAGCAACACCTAGCAACCACCCAAAATACCTTATATAACACCATAGCAACCACCCAGAACACCCTAGCAACCACCCAAAATAGCTTAGAACACCCTAGCAACCACCCAGAACACCCTAGCAACCACCCAAAATACCTTAGAAACACCCTAGCAACACCATAGCAACCACACCTAGAACACCCTAGCAACCACCCAAAATACCTTAGAACACCCTAGCAACCACCCAAGAACACCCTAGCAACCACCCCAAAATACCTTAGACACCACCTAGCAACACCATAGCAACCACCCAGAACACCCTAGCAACCACCCAAAATACCTTAGAACAACCCTAGCAACCACCCAGAACACCCTAGCAAACACCAAAATACCTTAGAACACCCTAGCAAACACCATAGCAACCACCCAGAACACCCTAGCAACCACCCAAAATTCCTAATAATACCCTAGCAACCACCCACATCACCCTAGCAACCACCCAAAAAACCTTAGAACACCCTAGCAACACCATAGCAACCATCCAGAACACCCTAGCAACTGCCTAACAACCACCCAGAACATCATAGCAACCGCCTAAAAACCAACCAGAACGCCCTAGCAACCAAACAAAATACCTTAGCAACCACCCAGAACACCCTAGCAACACCCAGAACACCTTAGCAACCCACTAGAAACACCATAGCAACTTTAAATTACCTAAAAATATACTTTAAACTACATTAAACTTTAAACTATTTAAACTTTAAACTACTTTAAAACTTTAAACTACTTTAAACTACTTTAAACTACTTTAAACTACTTCAATTTAAACTTTAAACTACTTTAAACTATTTTAATTTAAACTTGAAACTAATTTAAACTTCAAACTACTTTAAAAAATCAGACTAATTTAAACTTTAAACTAATTTAAACTTTAAACTACTTTTTTTTTTAAAAATTAAACTTTCTGGTCCAAACTTTCACAAGCCAACTTAAAGTTTGTCTGACGAACTTTTTAATCTAGTTATTAAGTTGGCTTGTGAGAGCCAACTTACTGAAATCCTACTTAAACTTATTATTATTATTATTCTGTCGCTAAATTTCTATATCAATCTCCTCCTAGAGCGTTAACTCCACATACTCCAAACTCGGCACGGACACTCAGACTGTTCTGACTCGAGTTGCTATATCTTTTCGAACTGATCGGACTTACGGTTTTCCTAAAAAAGACGATCAAAGTCGGAAAAAACTCCCATTGACTTAACATTGCGGAATGTTCAGATTTTCAAACTGGCCAACTGCCAAAAATTCAAATCTAAATACCTTGAAGCCCTAGACTAAATCAAACTGCCATTCTATATACTATATGAGCCATTGAGACTCATTTAAACTAATAAACTCATCTATCTATGACACTTATCAATCTAATCTTAAACTCTTAAACTCATAATAAATTAATAAACTCTAAACTTAAACTCTTAGACTCATTTAAACTTATAAACTCATAAACTCATAAACTTATAAACTCTAAACTGATAAACTCTAAACTCATACACTTATAAACTTATAAACTCATAAACTATAAACTCATAAACTCATAAACTCTAAACTCATAACTTATAAACTCATAAACTCTAAACTCATAAACTTATAAACTCTAATTCATACACTTATAAACTCATAAACTTATAAACTTTCATGAATTCATACACATATACACTTTCATGAATTCATACACTTATGAAACTTTTAAACTCATAAATAGTTTATGGTTACATAGCAACCACCAGTAACACCTAGCAACCACCCAAAATACATAGAACACCCTAGCAACACCATAGCAACCGCCCATAATACCTTAGAACACCCTAGCAACCACCCAGAATACCTAGCAACACCCAAAATACCTTAGAACACATGGCAACCACCCAGAACACCTAGCAACACCCAAAATACCTTAGAACACCCTAGCAACACCATAGCAACCACCAAAAATACCTAGAACACCTAACAACACCATAGCAACCACCCAAAATACTCAGAACACCATGGCAACCACCCAGAACACCCTAGCAACCACCCAAAATACCTTAGAACACCCTAGCAAACACCATAGCAACCACCCAAAATACCTTAGAACACCCTAACAACACCCAGAACTACCTAGCAACCACCCAAATACCTTAGAACACCCTAGAACCACCAGAAACCTAGCAACCACCCAAAATACCTTAGAACACCCTAGCAACACCAAGCAACCACCAGCAAAATACCTTAGAACACCTACAACACCATAGCAACACACACTCAAAATACCTTAGAACACCATAGCAACCACCCAGAACACCCTAGCAACCACCCAAAATACCTTAGAACACCCTAGCAACACCATAGCAACCCCCAAAATACCTTAGAACACCCTAGCAACCACCCAGAACACACCTAGCAACCACCCAAAATACCTTAGAACACCCTAGCAACCTAGCAACCACCCAAACAAACACCCTAGCAACCACCCACAAAAACCTTAGAACACCCTAGCAACACCATAGCAACCACCCAAAATACCTTAGAACACCCAGCAACACCATAGCAAACCACCCAAAATACCTTAGAACCTACACACCTAGCAACACCCAATACCTTAGAACACCCTAGCAACACCAAACACAACCACCCAAAATACCTTAGAAACACCCTAGCAACACCCTAGCAACCACCCAAAATACCTTAGAACACCCTAGCAACCACACCAAAACACCCTAGCAACACACCCAAAATACCTTAGAACACCCTAAGCAACACCATAGCAACCACCCAAAATACCTTAGAACACCCTAGCAACACCATAGCAAACCACCCAAAATACCTTAGTACACCCTAGCAACCACCAAGAACACCTAGCAACCACCCAAAATACCTCAGAACACCCTAGCAACACCATAGCAACCGCCAAAATACCTTAGAACACCATGACCAGCAAACCACCCAGATCACCCTAGCAAACCACACAAAATACATTAGAACACCCTACCAACACCATAGCAACCACCCAAAATCTCTTAGAACACCCTAGCAACCCCCAAAAATACCTTAGAACACCTAGCAACCCACTTGAAACACAGTAGCAACATTAAATGACTTCAAACTATACCTTACAATTTAAACTACTTTAAACTACTTAAAACTACTTTAAACTACTACTTTAATACTACTTTAAACTAATTTAAACTAATTTAAACTTTAAACTAATTTAAACTTTAAACTAATTTAAACTTTAAATTACTTTAAAACTTTAAACTAATTTAAACTTTAAACTAATTAAAACTATAAACTAATTAAAACTTCAAACTACTTTAAACTTCTTCAAACTTTCTGGTCCAAACTTTCACAAGCCAACTTAAAGTTTGTCTCGACGAACTTTTTCTAGTTATTATTATTATTCTGTCGCTAAATTTCTATATCAATCTCCTCCTAGAGCGTTAACTCCACATACTCCAAACTCGGCACGGACACTCAGACTGTTCTGACTCGAGTTGCTATATCTTTTCGAACTGATCGGACTTACGGTTTTCCTAAAAAAGACGATCAAACTCGGAAAAAACTCCCATTGACTTAACATTGCGGAATGTTCAGATTTTCAAACTGGCCAACTGCCAAAAATTCAAATCTAAATACCTTGAAGCCCTAGACTGAATCAAACTGCCATTCTATATACTATATGAGCCATTGAGACTCATTTAAACTAATAAACTCATATATCTATGACACTTATCTATCTAATCTTAAACTCTTAAACTCATAATAAATTAATAAACTCTAAACTTAAACTCTTAGACTCATTTAAACTTATAAACTCTAAACTCATAAACTCTAAACTTATAAACTTATAAACTCTAAAACTCATAAACTCATAAACTCTAACTCATAACTCTAAACTCATAAACTCTAAACTCATAAACTCTAAACTCATAAACTTATAAACTCTAAACTCATAAACTCTAAACTCATAAACTCAAAATCATAAACTTATAAACTCTAAACTCATAAACTCAAAATCATAAACTTATAAACTCTAAACTCATAAACTCTAAACTACTCATAAACTCAAAATCATAAACACTAAATTTCATAAACTATATAAACTCTAAACTCATAAACTCTAAACTCATAAACTCTAAACTCTAACGTATAAACTCATACACTTATGAACTTAAACTCATAAATTAATAAACTCTGAACTCTTACTCATTTAAACAAACTCTAAACTCATAAACTCATGAATTCATACACTTATAAACTCATAAACTTATGAACTTTCATGAATTCATAAACTTATGAACTTTCATGAATTCCTACACTTATGAAACTTTCATGAATTCATACACTTATAAACTTTTAAACTCATAAATAGTTCACCATAGCAACCACCCAGAACACCCTAGCAACCACCCAAAATATCTTAGAACACCCTAGCAACCACCCAGAACACCCTAGCAACCAAACCAAAATACCTTAGAACACCCTAGCAACACCATAGCAACCACCCAAAATACCTTAGAACACCCTAGTAACCACCCAGAACACCCTAGCAACCACCCAAACATACCTTAGAACACCCTAACAACACCATAGCAACCACCCAAAATACCTTAGAACACCCTAGCAACCACCCAGAAACACACTACAGCAATAACCGCCCCCAAAATACCTTAGAACACCCTAGCAACACCATAGCAACCACCCAAAAATACACTAAATAGAACACCCTGAGCAACCACCCAGAACACCCTAGCAACCCCCAAAATACCTTAGAACACCCTAGCAACCACCCAAAATACCTTAGAACACCCTAGCAACCACCCAGAACACCCTAGCAACCGCCCAAAATACCTTAGAACACCCTAGCAACACCATAGCAACCACCCAAAATACCTTAGAACACCCTAGCAACCACCCAGAACACCCTAGCAACCACCCAAAATACCTTAGAACACCCTAGCAACACCATAGCAACCACCCAAAATACCTTAGAACACCATAGCAACCACCCAGAACACCCTAGCAACCACCGATAAAACCTTAGAACACCCTAGCAACACCATAGCAACCACCCAAAATACCTTAGAACACACTAGCAACCCCCAAAATACCTTAGAACACCCTAGCAACCACCCAGAACACCCTAGCAACCACCCAAAATACCTTAGAACATCCTAGCAACACCATAGCAACCACCCAAAATACCTTATAAAACCATAGCAACCACCCAGAACACCCTAGCAACCACCCAAAATAGCTTAGAACACCCTAGCAACACCATAGCAACCACCCAAATACCTTAGAACACACTAGCAACCCCCAAAATACCTTAGAACACCCTAGCAACCACCCAGAACACCCTAGCAACCACCCAAAATACCTTAGAACACCCTAGCAACACCATAGCAACCACCCAAGAACACCTAGCAACCACCCAAAATACCTTAGAACACCCTAGCAACCACCCAGAACACCCTAGCAACCACCCAAAATACCTTAGAACACCTAGCAACACCATAGCAACCACCCACATCACCCTAGCAACCACCCAAAAAACCTTAGAACACCCTAGCAACACCATAGCAACCATCCAGAACACCCTAGCAACTGCCTAAACAACCACCCAGAACATCATAGCAACCGCCTAAAAACCAACCAGAACGCCCTAGCAACCAAACAAAATACCTTAGCAACCACCCAGAACACCCTAGCAACCACCCAGAACACCTTAGCAACCCACTAGAAAACACCCTAGCAACTTTAAATTACCTAAAAAATATACTTTAAACTACATTAAACTTTAAACTATTTAAAACTTTAAACTACTTTAAACTACTTTAAACTACTTTAAACTACTTTAAACTACTTCAATTTAAACTTTAAACTACTTTAAACTATTTTAATTTAAACTTGAAACTAATTTAAACTTCAAACTACTTTAAAAAATCAGACTAATTTAAACTTTAAACTAATTTAAACTTTAAACTACTTTTTTTTTAAAAAAATTAAACTTTCTGGTCCAAACTTTCACAAGCCAACTTAAAGTTTGTCTTGACGAACTTTTTAATCTAGTTATTATTATTATTATTCTGTCGCTAAATTTCTATATCAATCTCCTCCTAGAGCGTTAACTCCACATACTCCAAACTCGGCACGGACACTCAGACTGTTCTGACTCGAGTTGCTATATCTTTTCGAACTGATCGGACTTACGGTTTTCCTAAAAAAGACGATCAAACTCGGAAAAAAACTCCCATTGACTTAACATTGCGGAATGTTCAGATTTTCAAACTGGCCAACTGCCAAAAATTCAAATCTAAATACCTTGAAGCCCTAGACTGAATCAAACTGCCTTCTATATACTATATGAGCCATTGAGACTCATTTAAACTAATAAACTCATATATCTATGACACTTATCTATCTAATCTTAAACTCTTAAACTCATAATAAATTAATAAACTCTAAACTTAAACTCTTAGACTCATTTAAACTTATAAACTCTAAACTCATAAACTCTAAACTTATAAACTTATAAACTCTAAACTCATAAACTCATAAACTCTAAACTCATAAACTCTAAACTCATAAACTCTAAACTCTACACTTATAAACTCTAAACTCATAAACTCTAAACTCTACACTTATAAACTCTAAACTCATAAACTCTAAACTCATAAACTCAAAATTCATAAACTTATAAACTCTAAACTCATAAACTCTAAACTCATAAACTCAAAATTCATAAACTTATAAACTCTAAACTCATAAACTCTAAACTCATAAACTCAAAATTCATAAACTTATAAACTCTAAACTCATAAACTCTAAACTCGTACACGTATAAACTCATACACTTATGAACTTAAACTCATAAATTAATAAACTCTGAACTCTTACTCATTTAAACATAAACTCTAAACTCATAAACTCATGAATTCATACACTTATGAACTTTCATGAATTCCTACACTTATGAACTTTCATGAATTCATACACTTATGAACTCATGAATTCATACACTTATAAACTTTTAAACGCATAAATAGTTCACCATAGCAACCACCCAGAACACCCTAGCAACCACCCACAATATCTTAGAACACCCTAGCAACCACCCAGAACACCCTAGCAACCACCCAAAATACCTTAGAACACCCTAGCAACACCATAGCAACCACCCAAAATACCTTAGAACACCCTAGCAACCACCCAGAACACCCTAGCAACCGCCCAAAATACCTTAGAACACCCTAACAACACCATAGCAACCACCCAAAATACCTTAGAACACCCTAGCAACCACCCAGAACACCCTAGCAACCGCCCAAAATACCTTAGAACACCCTAGCAACACCATAGCAACCACCCAAAATACCTTAGAACACCCTAGCAACCACCCAGAACACCCTAGCAACCACCCAAAATACCTTAGAACACCCTAGCAACCACCCAAAATACCTTAGAACACCCTAGCAACCACCCAGAACACCCTAGCAACCGCCCAAAATACCTTAGAACACCCTAGCAACACCATAGCAACCACCCAAAATACCTTAGAACACCCTAGCAACCACCCAGAACACCCTAGCAACCACCCAAAATACCTTAGAACACCCTAGCAACACCATAGCAACCACCCAAAATACCTTAGAACACCATAGCAACCACCCAGAACACCCTAGCAACCACTGATAAAACCTTAGAACACCCTAGCAACACCATAGCAACCACCCAAAATACCTTATAACACCATAGCAACCACCCAGAACACCCTAGCAACCACCCAAAATAGCTTAGAACACCCTAGCAACACCATAGCAACCACCCAAAATACCTTAGAACACACTAGCAACCCCCAAAATATCTTAGAACACCCTAGCAACCACCCAGAACACCCTAGCAACCACCCAAAATACCTTAGAACACCCTAGCAACACCATAGCAACCACCCAGAACACCCTAGCAACCACCCAAAATACCTTAGAACACCCTAGCAACCACCCAGAACACCCTAGCAACCACCCAAAATACCTTAGAACACCCTAGCAACCACCCAGAACACCCTAGCAACCACCCAAAAAACCTTAGAACACCCTAGCAACACCATAGCAACCATCCAGAACACCCTAGCAACTGCCTAACAACCACCCAGAACATCATAGCAACCGCCTAAAAACCAACCAGAACGCCCTAGCAACCAAACAAAATACCTTAGCAACCACCCAGAACACCCTAGCAACCACCCAGAACACCTTAGCAACCCACTAGAAACACCCTAGCAACTTTAAATTACCTAAAAATATACTTTAAACTACATTAAACTTTAAACTATTTAAAACTTTAAACTACTTTAAACTACTTTAAACTACTTTAAACTACTTTAAACTACTTTAAACTACTTCAATTTAAACTTTAAACTACTTTAAACTATTTTAATTTAAACTTGAAACTAATTTAAACTTCAAACTACTTTAAAAAATCAGACTAATTTAAACTTTAAACTAATTTAAACTTTAAACTACTTTTTTTTTTAAATAATTAAACTTTCTGGTCCAAACTTTCACAAGCCAACTTAAAGTTTGTCTTGACGAACTTTTTAATCTAGTTTACTTTTGCCCTACAGAACATCCAGTGTCCCATTGAGTGCCTGAGACCGGACCTGTTAGCAGATGCTCAGAGCTCTCTGGAATAAATGCGCGTATTAGTTTTGCCCAATACTGGAGAGGACACGACCCCCAGAGACTGTATCTAGCACCCTCGGTGCTTCTCTGTCCTTATTTTCACTCACACTGCAAACTCTGTCCTGCTGCTTCCACCTCTGACATCACGCCCAGAGACAAAACTTCTCACTCTTCTGATTGGTTAAGTCCGCAGCCAGTCTCCCTCTGCATAGTGGATGGAAGGACACCATCCGTCTACACCGAGATTCCACTGGTTTGAGATTTGGCTGTTGACATCGTATACGCTGGAAACTCAAATCAGTGGAACATCAGCAGAGAATCAACACATCTTGCCTTTGTGTTTTTCAGTATTATTGCCTATTGTTTGATTGTGTTTTTTAATGATTTTGTGACTTTTTTGTGTATTTTTGTCAGTGATAAACTTTTATTGGTGTTCTTTTCTAAAACAAGCACTGTCTTACAATGAGAACCTTTGTGCCTTGTAGGCATCCTTTTTGTATGATGTAATATTCGCCCCTCCCTAATCTGATTGGTTGGTTGAAATCTGTGGCCTTTGTGTCTGCCAGGAGACAAAGGAAAGCACTGTGTTAATGAAGAAGTGAACTTTTTTTTTCTTTTATTTATCCCTTTTATGTATGATTTTGATGGAATGCAGATTATGGGTGTATAATGTTTTTTGTTTGTGTTTTAGGTGCCAAAGTCTTAACTACTGTGGACAAAAATACTTTTTAATAAAAACCTTTTTTTGTACAATGTTTGTGTTTCAAAGTCTATTTGTTATGTATAGAGGGAACAAAAGATAAAAGAAATTGTGGCCCAATTCATTCCCACAATTTAGTAATTCGTTCCCTTGTTTTAGGTCAGTTGTGGCCACATTGTACACATTTTTTCCCTTTTTTTAGTTTAAAAATGGCAACAATGTAGCTAAATTAAAACATGGGAGTGATTTTACTGATTGCAGAATTTAATATTTGATTATTTTTTTATAATGCATAGGCCTATAATATGTATAACATGGTCTTCACATTTTCACTTAAATGTTTGCATTACAAAAATCAAATCTGTATTATTGGAAGAGCACTCATTTTCCTAGCTGTAAAGTACGTTTTAATGGAAGTATGTTCGAATGGAACTCTTCAGATATTTATCGTTCAGTGATTTCTATTGCATGAACAGATGGAGTTTGGCTTGGATGGAGCTGAAGCCATGCATGGAAATATGAGTATAAGGCAGGAATTTCTCTTTCAGTGAAATCCTTCACTTTGTTTGTTTCTTCTTAAAGATTATACTAATTTGTGTTCCCATGTTAAAGGAAATTGTTGGCTACCGGTGATTTAGCCATGAATTTAGCCAAGAATTTCTTTTCAAACAGATCCATTCTCTGGCTCCTCTCGAGACTGGGCACATTTTATTGGAATCTCGTTTTCATTTACATTTGAGCTTCAGGACAAAGGGGAGTTTGCTTTTGAGCTTCCAGAACAGCAGATTCAGCCTGCATGATAAAAAACAGGCTTATGTACATCACATCATCAAATATTTTGAAAACCATTTCATCGTAACACAGATTCAGCATAAGATTCATATACAAAAAAAAAGTTGCTATTTGGATTTAAATAAGCAACTGCTTAAGAGTCTACGATTGTATCATTATTGCTGTGATTATTATGTTTCTAGAATGTTATATGTTATATAAGAGTTCTTCTAACCCTAATTGCTAGTGTGTAGCTTTTCATTTCTTAGACAAACATGTAGGAAGACACATCATGGCCATATTCCAGGTCAGGAAGACAATGTCAAGATTCATCAGGCTCATATTGTGAAAGAATGGTTGGGAATCATTTTCACACATGAATTGGCACCTCTGAGTCCAGACCTTAAATTCATTGAAAGTCTTTGGGATGTGCTAGAGTACAGAGTGCTGGACTTTTGCATTCTTGAATTCAAGATCTTGAACAAAAATATATGCACCTTGATGGAAATAACATCACAACATTTACTTCCATCTAGAGGTATAAAATCCCATATCCTACATTTGGGGTTTCACTGTTACATTTGTGCTACCCTTTAAAATCTTCAGCATATGCTCGAAATAACGAATTGCAAGAAGCGACACATTTCCTTGGAGGGAAAGCAAATCCAAGAAAGTATTAGGCTGGATCTGAAATCGCATACACTCTTGAGTACTTATTTTGAATAAGTAATTACTTCACAACCGCCAAAAAAGAATGTTCTGTATGAGTGTCTAGTATAAATGTAATCTGAACGTACAGTGGTGCTCAGAATTAATGGCACCCCTGGTAAATATGATAAAAAAATGGCTATAAAAAATAAATCTGCATCGTTTATCCTTTTGATCTTTCATTCAAAAAATTGGCAAAATCCTTACCTTTCATTGAAGTAAAGATTTGAAAGTGGGGGGGAAATCACATTATAAAATAAATGTTTTTCTCCAAAACACGTTGGCCACAATTATTCATACCCTTTTATTAAATACCTTTTTGCAATCTCCTTTTGCCAAGATAACAGCTCTGTGTTTTCTCCTATAATGCCTTTATGAGTTTGGAGAACACTGACAAGAGATCAGAGACCATTCCTCCATACAGAATCTCTCCAGATCCTTGCAGATTCCCAGATCCATATTGGTGCTTCTTCTCTTCAGTTCAGCCTAGTCATTTTCTATATGGTTCAGGTCAGGGAACTGGGACGGTCATGGCAGAAGCTTCATTTTGTGCTCCCTAACACATTTTTGTGTTGATTTTGATGTTTGTTTTGGATCGTTGTCCTGATGGAAGATCCAACCATGGCCCATTATAAGATTTCTAGCAGAAGGCGTCAGCTTTTGATTTTTTATCTGTTGATATTTGATAGAATCCACAATGCCATGTATCTGAATAAGAAGTCAAGGACCTCCAGCAGAAAAATATGCCCACAACATTAAAGATCCAATGGTATATTAAATTGTACACATGGGATACTTTTTATCATTGTGTGCACCAAACCCATCTAGGTGTTTGCTGCCAAAAAGCTCTTTTTTTTAGTTTCATCTGACTACAGAACCCTGTGCCGTTTGAAGATCCAGTCGTGTCTGACACCTGAATATGCTGAGTTTGTATTTGGAGAGCGAGGAGCATTTTTCTCAAAACCCTCCCAAACAACATGTGGTGATGTAGGGGTTGTTTGATTTTTTTAATAGGCTTTCTGACCCCAAAACTCAACTAATCTCTGCAATTCTCCATCTGTGATCTTGAAGAGTCTTTGGCCACTCAAACTTTCCTCCTCACCGTCCATTAAGAAAATATAGACACACGTCCTCTTCCTGGCAGATTCGTAACATCTTTAGATGATTGGAACTTCTTAATTATTGCCCTGATGGTTGGGATTTTTAATTCTTTAGATATTTTCTTACATCCACTTTCTATTTTATGATGCTTAACAATCTTTTGCTGCACATCAGAACCATGTTCTGTGGTTTTATTCATTGTGATGGATGATTAAGGGAATTTGGCCTTTGTGCTTCCTCATATTTAAACTCCTGTGAAACAAGAAGTCATAGCTGGACAATTTCATGTTCCTAGTCACCCTGGTGTGCTAAAAAAGGTAAATATTAATGGGAATATACTTCATAGATAAAATATTCATAAAAAATTCTAGGGGTATGAATAATTATGGCCAACGTGTTTTGGAGAAAAATATTTTTTATAATGTGATTTTCCCCCCCCATTTTCAATTCTTTTACTTCAATGAAAGGTTAGATTTTTGCCAATTTTTTAAATGAAAGATCAAAAGGATAAACGATGGAGATTTATTTTTTACAGCCATTTTTGATCATAATTACCAGGGGTACCATTAATTCTGAGCACCACTGTACTACAACCGCCATGCTTTCATTATCATGTGACCTAGTGTCAGCTGCATCGCATCACTGCTATTCACAATTCCTCTCCTGTGGCCTCAAGGGATAGTAAAGTGTCCATCAAATCCACACTTCAGAATCTCACCTGAAGTAGTTGGTCTACTTTTTTGGCTACTCTTTTATGAGTACAGTGAATTCGGACATACTACTTTTGTCATTGCCACATACTGTTTTTCACCTACTATTTAGTAGGGAATTATACGATTTCAGAAGTAGCCTTAGTCATAAACTTTTTCTCTCTTTTCCTCATTTTTAGAAGACTTCTGATGGTGTAAAACATGTCCAACCCTGTTGTGTCAATTTACACCGGACATAAAAAAATGCTTCTTCTTTTTTTTTAATAATTTTATAAATCTATTAAAATTTTCTATTGTTAAACTTCTGCTAGCATGTTCTTCTTTCCAAACAGGCTTTAGCTTTAAACGTCCATGCTGTTACCCAATGCTGTCAGATGCATGTAACAGGTAGAAGTTTCTTATGCCACATGTGAAATTTGAGGCCTGAGCTTAACCAGTGTGTGTTCTGATAAGACATTTTAACATTTTGTTTTTCAATAAACCTGGTCAGTCCAAAATCCTCCAGACATGAAACATGAACCCTGTTGCTAAACTGACGCAAAATAAGGCACAAGTTGTCAGTTTTGCACAGCAGAGGGCAGTATTGCTCTTTACTCAGTTTGGGACTGCCATCTCACCCTACATCCTGCCATGTCTCTCAGGTGTGTTTGTGTTGGACATATTCAATGAACCAACTGTTGCATTCACTTATATTGTTTTCCTTTGACATATATTTCATAATCACTTCATTCAGTCCATGGATTTCAGAAGACAAATTATTTGGATCATTGTTATCAGGCTACATTGAGATGCAACTCCACTCTACATTGTTGCCCAAGGTAAGGTTAGTTAGTTTTGTTATCTCTGTTACTGAAGTCAGTTTTATTGGATCCAACTCAGTTCATCTGGAAATCTGAACAGACCGTGCTCAGGTTTGCTGAGGTGCAGCCAAGGAAAATAACAATCTCAACCACATCTGATAGTCTTTAATGGAAACGTGCAATTTCATTAGCCACCATTAAGATATGCATTGATAATCACAGATTTCTTTTTCAAGGATTTCTTGTGAGGACTAACAGGGTTTCAGTGAGTGATTAAACACCAGATTCAGGCTCAGTATTTTCAGTCTTTTGAAATAATGTTGACCATTCATTCTGAATTCATTTGACTTGAAAGTAGTCTATAATCTAAAAAGGCTTTAATGAGGGATCCACCGGTTCACTTTGAATTATAAGAGTGTGATTTGAAGCCACAGAGCGTGTGAAGCTCGAAAGCTTGTGAAAGAAGTAAAATGGTAATTTCCATTGTGTTGTTCAAGATTACATCTCTCCATTGCCAATACTCTCATCCATCTTTAGGAATGTGATTGATTAGTCTGCATTTCCCAGCTTGTCCATCAATTAATTTATATGCCATTTGTGTGTATGACCAACACATCTCTATTAATCTTTCCTAGCACTCTCACTGTTTTCCTGGAGTCTTGCTTTCAAGTATGGAAGTGATCAATGGCCTATGGTTTTGTGTAAAAACTGTTAAGATTTATGAGTCTGCAGTGGTCTGAGTGATGAATGCTCTGACTCTATGCGTACGCTTTGTGGGTCCTCATTACATGTGATTGCTACATAAATGATTCTAATCAATATTAGCTCTGAAAAGAACCTGTTTTAATTAGCAGAAGCTGGTGTTTTGTGTGTGTGTCTCTTTTAGCCAGCGTGACTCGCATACAGTATACAAGAAGCGATATTGAACCATTAAAGGTGTGACAGATGATGACCTTTGACCCTTTCTTATAATTCTATATCACTTTCTTCTTTATATGTCATTCTGCTTTTGTTTTATGGCGTAAGTGCAAAATGCAGAAGTGTTGATGCACCAAGCACTTCCATTATCCTCTAATGCAGTGGACATATGGGACAATAAAATGCCAATATTTGGAACCATATTTCACGGACAATAGAAGTAATAATGAAATTACACATAAAAATTTGATACTTAAGTAAGTAAAAAAAAGCACTAATTGCAATTACAATAAATGTAAAATATAATACATGCAATTATGTGACCAAAAAACATTACATTCGTTCACTCTTAAAGGATAATTCTGGTATTTAGCACTTTGAGTCTATTTTCTAGTTTGTTTTGGATGAACTAGAGTGGTGGACACTGGTGGAAATTTTGACGATGGGTCCTGTCTTGACTTTTTGATTATTTTAGAATCTCCTCATGACCCCTTCAGAGCGGCTGTCTATGGGCATGCACAAACATGTCCTTAAAACAACCCTTAACATTAGATTTCAAAACTGTGCAACTCCTTGAGTGGTTAGTGGTGTTCGTTGATGATCGAAAACAAGTAGCGTAGCGATACAGTTTCTGTTTTATTTGGTATTTTGTAAAATCGCATTGAT
The DNA here is from genome assembly GCA_036326025.1 of Chrosomus eos. Taxonomy (NCBI): domain Eukaryota; kingdom Metazoa; phylum Chordata; class Actinopteri; order Cypriniformes; family Leuciscidae; genus Chrosomus; species Chrosomus eos. Next base: position 28,934,202 of record CM070826.1, on the reverse strand, counting down.
GTCTCTTGGATGACGTTGATATTACTGCGCTACCGGAAACGGAAAAGGGGTCTGTTACATTTGGTTGTAGTCTTTTCGCTCGGTTCTCCGTCTCTCAGATAGGTCTATGCGCTAGACACAGTGTTCCGTACAGCATCCTTGTACAGCAAAGTGGTTGTCGCCATCAAGTGGTCGGGAGTGTGCTGCTAACGCTTCAAACTCAAACATCGAGCGGAAGTTTATACACGGTTGTAAGGTATCTGAAAAAACAGTAACACTATAGCAAATAACACGGATTGAAATCATACATTGCGCCGATATATTTGTTTTTAATCATCAACAAACACCACTAACCACTCGGTGAGTTTCACAGTTTTGGAAACGAACGTTAAGGGTTGTTTTAAGGACATGTTTGTGCATGCCCATAGACAGCCACTCTGAAGCGGTCAGAGGCGATTCTAAAAGAGTCAAAAAGTCGGGACAGGACCCATCGTCAAAATTTCTGTGTCCACCACTCTAGTTCATCCAAAACAAACTAGAAAATAGACTCAAAGTGCTAAATTCCGGAATTATCCTTTAAAGTATAGCATTTTTAAGTATATTATGTCTGTAATAAGTACTCTTTTCAAAAGTAAACTTGTTTTTTCACAAGGGGTTAAATTCCCTTTTTCCGCATTTCATTTGTTTCTGTGCATGTTATCTGATCATGCCATGTTCACTTTGCTCAGTTGTGATTCACTTATGTTTATTTCCTGGAATTGTATTATCAGTGCAGTGCATTACAACGGCTGAGGATCAGCAGTGTCCGGAGCCTCCGGAACTCCTGTCTATGCACTAATTAAATTCTCTCATTCATTCCATGCTGCCTGCTCTTTCAGATCTTAATTAAAGAACATGTTTATGAGAGCTGTTAGGTCAATTTAATTGGAGCTATGGCTTCTTAAGCTACCAAGTGATTACCTTTATACACATGTGTTGGAGCTGGTAAATTTGACTTTAATCCCTAGTTTAGTTTGACAATTTAACTCCTAGTCAAAGAATGTCTTGTTTCTTGTTTCAGAAAGTTTCAAAGCAAAGCAGGTGAAAGTTTAGATTTCCACCTGCACGTCTTAAAGAAAGTTCATTCTCTAAAAGATAAAAGGAATTACATGGTATATGATGGGAGCTGGTCTCTTTACAACAATGTGACAACACCACTGGTGTCTCAGAGACACAGCTGAGGTTGTAGACCCCCTGTACCCGCTTGCGTCTGACTGTAACAGGTCTTGATAGATTACTCACACAGTGATTTGGCTGCTGGCCTGTTATTGGAGCCCCGTTAGGCGCTCTCGCCCTATGGCTGGTGATTTACTGCCTTATGTCTCTATAAATCAATCTGTGGCGAGTCCGTGGGCCTTCCTCTCTACCCTGCCGTGACGCACTGAGCTACTTAATGTCAGATGCTCTATGATGTATGGAGGGCCAAATATTTGATTTGGCAAAGAAGAAGGAAATTCTTTGGCCGTCTTTGGTATGAGTTTAAAGGGATACTCCACCCAAAATTGAAAATTCTGTCATCATTTACTCACCCTCAAATTGTTGCAAACCTGAATGAGTTTCTTTCTTCTGCTGAACAGAGAGGAAGATATTTTGAAGAACGATTGGAACTAAACAGTTGTTTGGCACCGTTGACTTCCATAGTAGAAAAAAAAACTATGGAAGTCAATGGTGTCAAAGTTCCAATCGTTCTTCAAAATATCTCCCTTTGTGTTCAGCAGAAGAAAGAAACTCATACAGGTTTGCAACAACTTGAGGGTGAGTAAATGATGACAGAATTTTCATTTTTGGGTGGAGTATCTCTTTAACAAATTGGTTATTATTCTGTGTAGTTTCATAAAAAGGATACTAGGATATTACAATTGGCAATTAAGGTGGTTAACATTTTAGTTGACTGGTCTTCGTTAAATGGCAGTCATAGCAAATTAGCTCAAGAGAAATATGAATAATTAATTATAACTCATAAATTATTTAAAAAATTTGGATTAGTTAATAACTTAAAAATTAACTTAATGTAGCAGAATTAATACCACAATCAACTAACCTGTTCGACAAGCGAATGCTTAGTATTAATTATTTATTCATTCTTAGAGATGTTAATATGGGGTAAGGAAAATTACTTTTTTACTGTCTCGCTAATTTGAATTAAACTTCCCTGATGCAAGTTATTGAGGCTCCAGTTGATCTTTGCTGATGTTGTCTTGATGAAAGAGATCAAGTTGGAGTCTTTGGTGAATAGAAAGACAAGGCCGCAGCCTGGCACACACTTAGGGGGCTTTAGAAGACTAGATTCAGAAATTAGATTAATTTTGTCAGATTTGGCCGTGATCTTATGATAGGTGATCTTTAAATTGTGAATATGTGACATCTTCTGGAGATTAGGGAGCCAATAAGAAGTTCTATCATAAAGTATGCATAAAATGGTATACAATACATACAAGACAGCAATAATTGTACACACAATGTCCTGGAGATATACATTTTCCTTCATAGAAGGTATTCTATGAATGAATGTGGAGGAGACCTTTTTAATGGGCATTACATGTTTCACTTTTTACATTCTTTTTGATCGTAAAACCATGGTAAACAGAGGCCTGGTTCGATCATTTTGGGGGGTTGTCACAGGCACCTTGTTTTGTGGTTGAGTGAGGGGGTTTAAAGATTATTTGTTAAATATCACAAATAATTATGTCTGATTTGTCTCAGTCTCTACACAGTATAGCATTCACTGTCAGTATGGCTCTATTGCAAAATTCTTAAATTCAGTCTCTTCCATCTTATGTGGGCAGACTAAGAGCCAAAGCCTGGGTGCATTTCTCTTTTTTTCCTTTCCCTTTTACTCCAGCAGGCCCATATTCTGAGATTTATGCAGCAGAATATGGACAGATAACCCTTCATCTGTTCACCATGTGAATTATTCTCTGCTCCCACTATCTGTCTCACCCTACACAGCCAGGATTCATATGGCTGCATGGCAGAGCGAAGAATCTGTGTCCTTCACAGCAACATGTCCAGCAGAGGCGGTGTGTGTGTGTGTGTGTGTGTGTGTGTGTGTGTGTGTGTGTGTGTGGTGTGTGTGTGTGTGTGTGTGTGTGTGTGTGTGTGTGTGTGTGTGTGTGTGTGTGTGTGTGTGTGTGTGTGTGTGTGTGTGTGTGTGTGTGTGTGTGTGTGTGTGTGTGTGTGTGTGTGTGTGTGTGTGTGTGTGTGTGTGTGTGTGTGTGTGTGTGTGTGTGTGTGTGTGTGTGTTTTCCGGCCTGCCTGCTGAAATGTGTCAGTTGGTCTTTCCATTCTCTCCAGATTGCAGCACAGACTGTAAGACGTTAACGTATTCACGCCACATTTCCATTCTTCCTTTCAGAAGTGTCGTGAAACAGGGTATTAAGACGTTATCTAAAGGAGTTTCATCTCTGCAATGAAACACCAAATCAAGAAAATGTATCTTTTGGCTTGTAACGGATTACTTTGTGCATTTTGTTCTTTAAATGACCTGTCAAGAAAAAGGAAAATATCTTCTCTTTGTCTGTCTCTCTCTGGATTTTGGTTATAGATGTGCTGATTTGCTGGATTAACCTGCTGACTCGATCTTTCCTTAGCAGACAGACAGGAAATTAAAACAGAATCATTTCTTTTATAAAAATCTAATCTTCACCTGACCCCAGATCAGTAGCTCTGCCTTCAGAATGTGAACTGTAGAGTTCAACAGAATCAGAAACCTTTACTCTTCCCTGGTGTCCACCCAAAGCCTTAATCTGAAACCGAACATCAAAGACACACACTTGTCCTCCCTCAATAACACAGCAAACACTAAAGAAAAACCCTGTTTCTGACTTCCATATGCTTCAATGACTTCAGCTGTTGGATTCTGGAACATTCATGTATATTTTAACAGTAGGCCTACTTTTTTTCCCCAATGTGACATAATAGTTTTTGCCACATCATTTATTTAGTCATTGTTATGTTTTTAGTCACCGTTTCGGTACCACGTGAGTCAAGCTGTATTTGTTTAATTTGGGGTGACAAATGCCAAGTTACTTTTTAATTACACGTATGAATCGCTGTGTTATTAAAAAACAAATTTGTTCCCAGATTAAGGGTATAATGAGCATTATTAGCCGGTTTCATTACCGAAATCCAATCTCGCTTTGGCCAGTGGGGGAAAATAACCTTCCAGCAGAGCATAACGCTCGGTCTGAAAGCAGTTTGATGTCTCTGCTGCAGTCTGTCTGAGTCTACACATAATGCCTTTGGAATGTTGAGCGCTTTTTGAACATAAATTAGCATTTAGACAAACCATCAGCCCTGAAAAGAGCAGTTTCACTTGTTAACTTGCATCTAAATGGCTGCTTGGCTCCATTGTGGACTCTGGTATAAGGCAGGCTGGTTAGTTGATGAATTTGGGTTTAATTCTGTGCGGAGACGGTGCAGGGGCTTGCGGGCGCCGTTTGTTTTTCCATGGCTGACATTCATCTCCCTCCTACCTCTGCTCTTCTCCACCTCCTCGCCGCATACTGACATCCGTCTCCTTTATGTACGAGGCATCTGACATTTCTAATGTCATGCATAATCTTGACAAACCACATTTTTTGATGCATGGAAAAAAACCTCTGAAACAAATGGGAGGGCTTGCTGTTTCTTCAACTGGTGTATAAGTTCAAACCGAGACGGCTATGATGATAATAACGTCACTAAATGGTTCAACGTTACAGGGATTAATAATTATTCATGCCCGTGTTTTCCGCCCCCGCTCGCACCCATCTCAAGGAAACGTGGCGTACTGTCTACCGTTTGGGTTTCATTTCATTATGCATTTTTAATTTTGCTCGGCTCATTCATTAAAGGGATGAACAAAGGCAAGTAATTAAAGCTAACAAGGCGGATCTAGTCACTATTCAGCTCAACTTTAATATACCTGAAGAGTAAATAATTAGAGCATGATATTAAAAATGGAAAGATAAAAGTGTCTATCGTGCTTAGGGTTGTGTGGAAAGACAGAAAGAAGGGAGGGGTACAGGTGAGCTTGTCAATGAAGAGTGAAACTATTAGCCGATAATATTTAATTGTTTTCTTGGCTTCCTATCTATGGCTAAATATAGCTTGTACTTGTAAGAGTGGTTCATTTTCTCTGAATATTAACCTATGCTTCACATTGAGAAAAACAAGGAAACAAACTGCACAATTCTGTTTTTAGGAAGAAGATTTTTTTCTGCTTATTAATAGCCTATTTGCTAAATTTCAACCATAATAGTCATGTGATGCAATCAACATGCAGTAAAAAACATAAAACAGGAAACGATGTCATAGAGAGGCACACTGTCTCTTAAAATATCAGATATTTTACCTTTTATGACAAGGCAAGGTTAGTTCAGGTTGTGAAATGTCAAAACATAATATTTATGAATAAATGAATTAATGAATCAATTGATCAATCAATACTTTTATTGACACTGAGAAAAAACAATTCTGCATAAGCGCACATCGGGAAATTCTGTTTTATATTTTAACAACTACTTATTAATATTTTAAAAAAATAATTGTTCACCAAATCGGTTATGTGGTGCAACCAACATGCCGGAAAAAAACAAACCTTTACAAAGTTAGTTAAGGTTGTTAGAATGCCATGTTGTGTGACTGACTGAATGAATGAATTAATGCTGATACACATCCATATGCTGTTTTAAAAGAAAAACGCATGAGAAAAAATAAACACTATGATACTATAGAGTCTTAAACCAGTTAATCGACATTCAGAAAATCAATGAAGAATACTGTCTGCACATTGGGTAATTCTGTTTTGTAAGGATAGTGTGTTTACTCTAGCTCTACTAAACTCTCTTGCAAGGTCTAAATTCTTGCTGAAGGTGATCCATACAAATTTAATGGCGGCTCTATCCTGTAATGCCTGCATGGTCGACCATCTGTAGGATTCATTTCAGACTTTCATATTGGACTGGTGAGGTTGGGGTCTTTGAGATGACCAAAGGCTTCAGTAAACCCAACAGTTTGAACCCTACCACCTCTGACCCTCTGCCAATGATGTTAGGCTCTCCACACAGGGGTCAAGAGCTACAGACCCTTGAACTTTTACAGAGAACTCCCGATGTCCCATCGGAAGTAAACTGCAGAAATAGGGTTTTTTTGTGAAAACTTATGTAGATTTTTTATTTTCATGCGTAGAAAAAAAGAAACTCTAGAAGCTTTTATTACTGTCCATGTGACAATTCTATGATCACATCGGAAAACCTTACATATGGAAGCCATTCGATTTGCACTTTCCATACTTTTCTATGTGGTTCTTGGCTAAATTAGTATGTTAAAACTATGCTGTGACTTACATTGGCTATAGTACGTTACAGTTTTTCTCAGTCGCTTTGGTGCATTTCTCAGATTCTCAGAAATGAAATTCTCAAAACTACTTGTTCAACCTCCACATCATCTAGTCACTTGTGCACATCATAAAATCAGTTTCTCTTTTTTTTGAACACGTTGCGATTTGCTTTGGTACATTCATGCAATTGATTATGCACAATTGTCTGTGGTTACATTATCAGTTGCTAATGCCATGTTGCTCAAAATGTATTAAATAGTTCTCTGTGCGATAGTCTGACCCCTCAAAACATCATTAGTTTATCGTTTCAGTCATTAAATGCAAAATGGTTGATCTAGTTGTCATAAACTGTCAAGCATATTTTCTACACATTTCTATTAGACTTTTTGTAAATGTGCCTTAAGCATTAGTAAACAGTTAATTCATATTTAATTTTAAAGCATAAATAGACATTTAAAGCAGTATTTGCATACTTTATTAATGATCAATTTATAATTTCGAAATTAAGTATTGCATTATTTACAAACCAGTTATTTAGGAGTTGTCAGTGTGGTTCTTAAGATCACTTAAAGTCTAAGTAAATGATTAATAAACTATTTAAATGTACATTCATACATCTTATCATTTAGACATTGAAATAATTATTTAGTGTGTTAATAAATGCTTTATTAACACGTATTTATACTGTAATTCATCATTAATTCAGGTAGTTATAAAGTGTTTAGTAGTGGTCTAACTAATTGTTGTGAGCTCATCTAAAGTGAGGACTAGTTATGCCTGGTAAAGCATTTACAAAGGAGATTTAAAGGCTCAGTTAAATATTTTTATGTTCTGTATCACTGTGTTGTGTTTGTTTCCTTTTTCTGTTTAGTAGATAAATGAGACTTTAAATCTCCTTTGTAAATCTCCTAAATGCTTTGCATAAATAGTCGTCACTTTAGATGAGCTCATAAAAATAGTTATGTGACCACTACTAAATGCTTTAAAACTACCTGAATTTACTACATGTACTTACACTTAAGTGATCTTATGAATCACTGAGACTCCTAAATAACTGGTTTGTAAATAATATACTTCATTTAGAAATTATAAGTTGATCAATAATAAAGTATGAAAATACAATTATTAAACACATATATATGCTTCTAAATCAAGAATAAAGCATGAATTGCTATATTTATAAACTGCTTATTACTGTCTATTAATGCTTTATAAATTATGAATTAACTGTTTACTAATGCTTTACTAATGCTTAATAGCTTGCAGTTATTATAAAGTGTTACCAAGATGGGTTGTAAATTACAGGCCTTTGCAATGTGTGGTGCTGTTTGTACGAATTGTTTTGAGAATGCACATACTTCTTTGCAAATATTAAGGATGATTTGAGAAATGCACCAAAGCGACTGCAAAAAACTGTAATATATCATGATGTCTCACTTCTCTGATTGCTTTTTAATTCTGTTATTTACACCACCGTTTTGATAGAGGCTTTTGATCTAAAAATGAAAGATATGGATACACAAAGCAGACACAGGCCCATGTTTATGCATCATTAGTAGTTTTCCATAATGATTTAATACTGTTTCTTAGGAAAAATAATATTTTAACAGCTAATTATTAATTTTGTTAAAGTCCACCAAATATAAGTCATATGCTGTGCCCAACAAAACCATATGGTGCAACAACCAACATAAAGAAAACTTATGAGTTGAAAAAAGAAAAATGGTGTCAGAGAGATCCCTTTCAGACTCTTGTGATTGTGTGTCAAGATCAATACATCTCTTAAAATATCAGATAATTTGACCTTTTAAGGCAAGGTTAGGTCAGTTATAAAACTCATGTGGTGTGACTCCCTATTATTTTTAAATGAGTAATTCATGATATTTGTTAAAAAAAAACAATGATAGATTTCATCAAGGCATGTCTGAGTTTGTTTTTGCTTTTCTGGCGAGAACAACTGAGCACAGGCTCTCTTGTGAGAGTGATGAACCTTCACTCAGAAGTTTGGCTGTCACTCATTCTCATCTAGAGAGCAGCGTTTCACCTCTTGTGCCCTACACCTAGTGCCACCTCACCCTGCACCCTGATCTCCCCATACCCTTCTTCACAGAGGTGAGAGTGATATTTAAGTGGTTTTAAGGGAGTAACAAAATGAATAAGCTCTTCTCCTTGAATGGCTGTCAGAGGGGTTAGGCACAGTCTAAGGCTTGACATGCCCGTGGAGACCGGGCTCTGTGGCAGTGCAGTGGTTGACACAGTCAGCCTTAGAGCCTCTAGCTCAGCTTGTCACTCGCCTTGATGCTCCACACAGGCCAATAATTACTTTTCCAATCATAGCAGCCCAGCGTCCGACCAGAGGGACCCTCAGTCAGAAACACGGTACTCAACACATCTCTTTTACTCTTAACTGTCTCTGTCTCTTTATTCTTATATGGCATTTCAGTGTGTCTCACTCTTGCTGAAAACCAACTAGCATCTTTTTGTGCTGGTTACGGCTGTGCACAGGTATGTTGTTCTAACACAGTCTCATCCCAAGAAGTCATATATTGACGTCTTGGGACGTCTTTTGACCATACGTCAATATCCGCCTTTTTAGGGTACCCTTAAACGTCGGTAAATGACGATCCTGGGACGTCATACAACTGACGCTTTACCTTTAACGTCAGTAGGTGACGGGGTAGGTTTAGGGGTAGGTTTAGGTCTGGGGTAGAGTTAGGATCCGATAACGTCATCTAACCGACGTTTAAGGGTACCCTAAAAAGGCGGATATTGACGTATGGTGAAAAGACGTCCCAAGACGTCAGTATATGACTTCTTGGGATGAGACTGCGCTGGTTGTTCAGCATCAAAGTAGTGGTCAGGTCGGTCCTGTCAGTGTTTCTATTGTGATTTTAGGTCCTGGCAGTCCAACATCATTGAGATTTTTCACTGTTTGTTCCACCCCAGGGATAAGCTATACAAATACTTTGTTGCTTGCTATGGTTAAGAAGAGGTTTTGGGCATTCGGGCCAAAATTCAGAGCTCTGAGCACTCCTCGGACAGCATGCCAAATACGCATACTCTTTTACTCTATTCGATTATTTGTAAGTGTGAACTACAGTGTGTGTTTCCAAATATATAGACTCACCTAACCAGCACTCTGTACACTTCACATTATACACATTGTCATATACATCAAAGTGCCAAAACGTATGGTATTGACATGGTGTTTAAGACATGAATCAGAGAACCATGTATGATACATGACTTCCATGACCATGCTATTTATACCATAGTATTACCATCTCCATCACTGTATTATTGTGCTCAATCTCCCGTCACTGTAGCCTGTATTTATATATATCTATTTGGTTTGTGCATTTGTGTGCTGCCGGAGATATATTGATACTCCTAGAGACACTGAAGTAAATGATCATTAAGGTCATGGATACATTTTTGTCATAATCTATAGGATGTTAATGAAAGGTGGGCATTAAGTAATTAAAATTAATTTTAAGTACATAAAAGACACAAGTACATTTCAACATTAATGAATAATGTAAGAACTGCTGAATTAGAAGTTTATGCTGTACAGTGTTGTTTTTGGCAGCCCTTTAAGTTTTAGTCTTAGTCTTAGTCTTTTGGACGAAAATGATTTTAGTTTTAGTCACATTTTAGTCACTTATAAACTTAATAGTTTTAGTCAAGTTTTAGTCGACGAAAACGTAAAAAGGTTTTAGTCAAGTTTTAGTCAATTTTAGTTAAAAAAAATAGTCTTTAAAAAATAGAGAAAATAAAAGTGCGGCTGTGTCAAAATTTGTATCAAGTTCAAAAATAGAAAAGAAATAAAAGTGCCACTTTGCAATCTGTTAAAAAAAAAAAAAGAATAGAAATCCATTTGACAAGACAAGTCTATTTATCCCTGCATTAGTGGCTGCATGAAGCCTGTTTTGCATTGCACAATTTCTCAAAAGTCATGCAATGTTCAGCTGAGATCCATGAGAATATGTGGAATAAGCTCTACCTCTGACTAAAGTTTTTTTTCTAGTCGACTAGTAATTGTTCATTTAAGACATTAGTGGACAAATCGCCCCTTTATATTAATCTAATTACCTAAATAGGCTATACAGGATGATGAGCGTTATAGCCGCACGACCGCGCGCATAAAGCTTGCCACAAAGAACCGGCAAAAGTAATGATTATGAATGTGTAAAAAAATAGCAAGGAGACATTTAATTGTTTATTAATAAACTGGTGTTTTCGGTGTCGCTGCAAAGATGAAGTTGACGATGCAGACTCGCCATGAACGAATAAAGATATAAAGGCATAAAACGGAAAATTTCCTCCCGTTTGGAGGAGACCTGTCACGTCTGTCACGCCAGTGGGGCGCGCCCCACACTTTGAGAACTGCTGGATTATACTAAAACTGAAAGTATGTCCATAAATCATCTCGTCGTTTCTGACCACCAAGCCCGTTTATTGGCTTCGCCGCCATATGGTCATTCGAAGATGTGTGGTGAGTGACTAGCCGCAGCCGCAGGTGTGTTGTTGTTGTGTGGAATCTGGTGCGCGCGCGGCATGGGTGGTGGGCGTAACCAAAGCGGCAGCATTGCTGATACTTTTTTTTAGCTCAAAACAGACAGATTTCACGGAAAATAGGCAGAAATTACATGCATTGCGAACGTCAGACTTAGTCATTTTCGTTCCGTCTCGTCTTGTCAACGAAAACTCGAAAACGTCTCGTCATGTTTTAGTCATCTTAGAGCCATTTTTAGCTAGTCATTGTCGTGTTATCGTCATAAAAAAAAAGTGCTTCAACGAAATAATTTCGTTATCGTCATCGTTGACGAAAACAACAGTGATGCTGTACACATACACATTATGCCTGTCTTTATCAATGAGTCATCATTCACTCAATCGATTTGTTCAAAACACTGATGCTGCATCCCAATTCGCATATCTAAAAAGTATTCAAAATTAGAATTAGCTTATCCCTAATGTTTTGAAATGAGTTTTCCAAAGGTACAAGGATGGTCTACTTTTTGCAGTGCAGGTCCGTGCACACTCTAATGGCTAATATTTGCCACAACCCATTGCGCGTTGGAAGAGGATTCGATTAGAACTACAAACACGATTAAAAACTTAAAAAAAAAAACTACAAATATGTGGATGTGTGAGTCTGACAGTTAAGTAGAGAGGTTTAGATAAAGGGGTTTGAGTGATTTTCAGTATCTAACTTTAGGAATAGATATTTATCCAAAGTTATCCACATTATATTTCATCTGCAACAGCATTGTGAACTTTTGCAATTATAAGTTTGATCATTAACTTTTAAATGCATCATTATGCAAATTGCAAACACATGAGGAGAGTTCTCCGCATTAAAAAATCACGACTAGCAGATCAACATGCTACTACATCTCTCTCCGAAACGTCAGTAAATTAAATTAAATCGATTGTGGAGAATTTTGACTAGATGATTGACAGGGCAGATTAAACGGTGACAGGATGCACGTAACTAAGCGACAGAGCTGTCCTTTTAAGCCAAAGTATTTTAATTATGCCGAAGTAGTATGTCCCAAAGCTTGCCTAGGCTGCATTCAAGTCCACTTCTTTTCTGGGGAATCCCCAGAGCCATTTTGAAGTGCATTCAACTTTGTCAAGTGGACGCGGGAAGTGTATTTGGACAAACCCTTGACCCCTTGATTTTGACCTATGGAGCAAGTCTATTCAATTCTACTCAAGTCTACTCAAGTCTACTCAATTCACAGGCTGCATCCTTCAAAGGCCGATTGCGTCACCGTGGAGTGATGAAGGCTGTCCCAATTCAAGCCTCCTCCAAATGAATTTTTCATTTCCCATGAAATGAAGGATACAACAGATGGATTTTCAAAAAATCTTGGATTTTTTTTGGAGAGAACTTGGTGAATTACACTTTTAAACATAAGTATTGGATTTCAACTTACTGGAATGTCTAATGATACAAATGTAAAAATATAAAACACTATAAAGCGGTTCAAATGTTGACATATCTTACTAAGGTGCTATTATATATAGTTTATACTCTTTATTATATACAGATATGTTCTGTGGTGAACATATGGTGGACAGTCTGTGAACCCTGTTTTGTTTTCAGACAGTTTAATATAACTTTCAAAAAAGCCTATAGTACAAACGTTACTGTCAGTCATCAACGCCAGCTGTCACAGTTGCTAGTCGACTAGAACAATCCTCCGTTGAAGTCTGAGTCCTTCGAAGGATGCCTCCTTTGAACTGGGACACAGCCAACATGTACACTTCAGGCAGATCCATAGACCACAATGCACCATGATTGTGACGTCACATCAGATCGCGCTTAACCCTCTGGTACTGTTCACGTGTCGGTCAAAAATGTATTTCAATAAAACGATGGTACTATATTTTAGTTTGATCATTTTTTTCATTTATTATTTTGTATTTTTAGGGGATTTTATGTTAATAAATAATATTTATGCAGTGGTATAGATATAGGATTATAATCCATTTGTTCACATTTTTTTGCAAGGACCTGAGACAGAATTTCCAACATAAACTGTCATAAATCTTGAATGCTTTGGAGCTCTGACTTAAGTTGCATGCATGCTGGATAAATAGTTGAATTAGTTATATATATATATATATATATATATATTATTATTATATATATTATATTATATATATTATATATATATATTATATATATTATATATTATTATATATATATATATACACTCACCTAAAGGATTATTAGGAACACCATACTAATACTGTGTTTGACCCCCCTTTCGCCTTCAGAACTGCCTTAATTCTACGTGGCATTGATTCAACAAGGTGCTGAAAGCATTCTTTAGAAATGTTGGCCCATATTGATAGGATAGCATCTTGCAGTTGATGGAGATTTGTGGGATGCACATCCAGGGCACGAAGCTCCCGTTCCACCACATCCCAAAGATGCTCTATTGGGTTGAGATCTGGTGACTGTGGGGGCCATTTTAGTACAGTGAACTCATTGTCATGTTCAAGAAACCAATTTGAAATGATTCGAGCTTAGTGACATGGTGCATTATCCTGCTGGAAGTAGCCATCACAGGATGGGTACATGGTGGCCATAAAGGGATGGACATGGTCAGAAACAATGCTCAGGTAGGCCGTGACATTTAAGCGATGCCCGATTGGCACTAAGGGGCCTAAAGTGTGCCAAGAAAACATCCCCCACACCATTACACCACCACCACCAGCCTGCACAGTGGTAACAAGGCATGATGGATCCATGTTCTCATTCTGTTACGTTCTCATTCTGACTCTACCATCTGAATGTCTCAACAGAAATCGAGACTCATCAGACCAGGCAACATTTTTACAGTCTTCAACTGTCCAATTTTGGTGAGCTCTTGCAAATTGTAGCCTCTTTTTCCTATTTGTAGTGGAGATGAGTGGTACCCGGTGGGGTCTTCTGCTGTTGTAGCCCATCCGCCTCAAGGTTGTGCGTGTTGTGGCTTCACAAATGCTTTGCTGCATACCTCGGTTGTAACGAGTGGTTATTTCAGTCAAAGTTGCTCTTCTATCAGCTTTTATCAGTCGGCCCATTCTCCTCTGACCTCTAGCATCAACAAGGCATTTTCGCCCACAGGACTGCCGCATACTGGATGTTTTTCCCTTTTCACACCATTCTTTGTAAACCCTAGAAATGATTGTGCATGAAAATCCCAGTAACTGAGCAGATTGTGAAATACTCTGACTCGTCTGGCACCAACAACCATGCCACGCTCAAAATTGCTTAAATCACCTTTCTTTCCCATTCTGACATTCAGTTTGGAGTTCAGGAGATTGTCTTGACCAGGACCACACCCCTAAATGCATTGAAGCAACTGCCATGTGATTGGTTGATTAGATAATTGCATTAATGAGAAATTGAACAGGTGTTCCTAATAATCCTTTAGGTGAGTGTATATATATATATATATGTACTTATATTTATATATTAACTTCACCAGGTGCAACAGCCAACCATTGTGAGACCTTCATACAGCGTGGCGGTACTGGGTTCACAATCACAGACTTATTCCGTGGGGAGTTGACAGAGCATGCTTTTCTTCAGATGAACAGTGATGATCAACAAAATGCCATCAGGAATGTCAGGAGTGAATTCTCTGAAGTAAAGGATGATGACTTGTTTATATTCCAGTGTCAGGATGACATGGATTTTTTTTTTTTTGTCATACTGTGCTGATGAACAAGGCTGGAAGGTCAATCCCATATTCCTCAATCAGCAATTGCAGTGACTGAGTGAGTGAGTGAGTGAGTGAGGGTTGGGAAGGAATGAAGGATGGAATTAATAAATTAATGAATAAATTACTGACTGACTGAACGAACGAACAAACGAAATAACGAACGAACGAACGAACGAATGAAAGGAAGGAATGAATGGTGAAAGTAAGGAATGAATGAAGGATGGAAGGAATTAATTAATTTATGAATAAATAAATAGAATGAATAAATACTAGCCTCTGTATTTCTTAAATGCAGCCATTTGTTAAAATATGCTGAAATAAGTAGGACAGTTAAGTAGAACATGTCTTTGGGAAATAAATATTAAATGTAAACACACACACACAAAACATATCTTAATCAATTTAATTTGTTAATTATTTCCGTTATGGGTAGTGTCAAACAACAAGTGCTGTAAATTGTTTCGACATACTTCAGATAGGAAGTAGATGCATTTTCACACATGCGCAGTACAAATCGTGTTCCCGGTATGGATCGAGTACCAAACCCACTGCACACTTTCAGGGGTCTGTAAAAACTCAATGGGCTCAGGGGAGGCAAGAGAGACGCAGACTCCCACCGTACCTTTACCTGCGGTTGTCGCTGTTGGACAGTGTTACTTTAGAAAAAACGTATGTATGATTCATACACTTTTGGCATCTACTAGATCTTTAAGATCTTCAGACAGAGCCCTTTTATTTATCCCTCGCTCTCGTCTAAAATTTAAGGGAGATAGAGCCTTTGCTGTTGCCGGCCCCCGTCTATGGAACCAATTGCCTTTGGACATCCGCCTTGCACCTTCTATTGCTATTTTTAAAACAAAAGTGAAAACTTATTTGTATTCTCTGGCATTTTAATTTTCTCCTGATGCTATTTCTGTCTTTTCTGTTTGGCTGTTTTTTCTGTTTTTGTTTTGTTTTCATTTTGTACAGCACTTTGGGTAGCCCTGCTATAAATGTGCTATATAAATAAAATTTACTTACTTACTTACTTACTTTTAATGTCATATTTTGTAATATTTGCATTGTTTTAATTTTTTTTTTTTTAATTGCTTGAGTTGTTTTGAGGAGACACTGCCTCCCTTGCCGCCTCAGAGGAGTATGGTATGTATGTTCTCTCAAATAAGAGACACAAATTACATATAGATACATGACACATTTGCTTTCTCAGTAAAGCATATCTGTATCAGTATATCAGTAAAGAGTTGCTGACTACATGTGTGTGTGTTTTCACCTCCATGCTACACATATATTATGTGTGCTGCACATATTGATTTGTTGCTGCTGATGTGCTGGCTAGTAGAAGTGAAAATAGAATTGTGTTAAAAACTATAAGGAAGAAGCCCAGATGTATAAATTTAAGTTATTGTGCCAGCAAAAAAAGTACTGGGAGTGTGTATGTGTGTCTAAAGATTACATTTTTGCTGATGTGCTACCTTTCAAAAGCGAGGCTTGTGTATGACATTAATTTCGGCTTACTGTGGCATAGAGGAGATTAGAGGAGCAAACTGTCCTGAAAGTACTCTGACTGAAAAGAACTTACTCTTTTCCCACAATTCTTGTAGTTTTCCTCACCAGCTGGAAATAGGCTTAGCGCCATAAAAAAAAATGACACTGTTTTACTTGCTCTTTAATGGTGGTCACCAGGGAAGAAATGCAGTGAGGTGGGAAAACCTCTATACCTCTAAAGAGACTGTCTTTAATGATTTCACCAGCTCAGCTCACTGAGCTCAGGTTAAAGGCTTTAACGTGACTGAATCATGCTTTATAAATGATATCAGACCAGAGATGTTTTGCATAAGAATTCAGCTACGAGGACTCTGGCATTCATTTTCATTGTAATTGACTCGTAGGAGGTTTGCAGTGGGTCGTCTTGGTACAATCCATTCCCTGGGGCTTCCTCTGTTTGTCCCTGTTTATTGTTTCATCTTTCTCTCCGAGAATCAATTTGAGGGGCTGAGATGGGATTTCTACACTCCTGGGGAAAGAATCCTCAGGTGCCAAGACAAAATCAAGAGCAGATATCTTCTTCAGGCCTGTGGAAGCTTTCGAGGAGGTTTGATCAATATTCAGACCCCATTCTCTGCAGGCTGTGCTGAAAAACATCTCACTTAAATCTTCTGACTCAAGCTATGAAGTCAGAAGACATCTCTTTTAGTCACATATGCAGTGTGCACACATGCACTCATTCCTGTAGATGTTTAAGGCCCATCAAACTTCATGTTACTGCCAGTTCTTCCCCAACCACATCAGAAAGATATGCAGTGTTTGTTTACCTCTGTGGTTATGTTTGCATAGATTTTGAGATCTGAGAGTGATGTGTTTATCAGATTGCTGAAATTCCATTTCTCTGATACATAATCTGTTTTATATAATAGCATGTTGGAAGGAGATCAAAGTAGGCATGTGTTTTTCATTTCACTGTCCACTTTACAGTATAGGGTGGATTTCTTGGAGTGCTCTGTACTTTGTAGATGGTATCATGTTCATTCTCTTCTTTAGCGCCATCTGGGTTTGTTAAGTGTCTATTAGGATCACTCCATAAATGTCTGTATATGTCTGTTTAAAGAGGAAGCTCTCAGAAGCTCCCAGACAAATTAGATTTATGGATTGATACAGGACAAAAATTCAATTTGTAAACAGTGCTTAAACAAATCTTTGTAGAGCTTTTGTAAAGTATGATGAATTACAAAGATTCTTGAGCCTCACTTTAGAAGTCGACATTTGCCCCACCAAAAAAATAAATAAAATAATATATATATATATATATATATAAATTTCCATTAAATGTTAATGAATAAAAAGAAATTTGTGGGCTTCATTTTTTTTTTTTTTTTTTTTTTTTTGCTTTTCTTCATAAAAAATGGTTACAAGCTGAAAATTACAGCATGTGTTTATTTAAAATTTTTCATCACAGTCTTGAGAGGTGCTTTGGGTGCAGGCGCACAAAAAGCTGCCTGTCAGACAGTTATACCGAATTTACTCTTTCGCGGTTTATTACACTCCGTTTAATATCCCTTTAATATCCCTGAAGTGCCAATAACCTAAAGCAGTCCTGCACTGTGTGGATATATCAACAGTGTTATATTTATGATATCCCTATCGACTGTCACTTTATATTGATCTAGATAGGCAGCATTTCTTTCAGCGAACGACAATGGCGGAGGAGAAAACCCACAATCCTTTTTTAAAATACTACTGTTGTTGTTTGTCACGAAATGAGTTTGTAAGGCGAGAATGTAATTGTTTAAACCTCAAATTTGCAGTTTATTTATAAAGAAAGCGCCTATTTGAAAATTTGCTCAGACAATTTCGGAGTTGTGAGATCTGTTATATAGACATTCGCAAAAACAACTTTAATTGTCTTGTAAAACTGAATTATGAATTATGTTTTTGGTGTTTAGTGTCATAAACCTTGACTTGCATTGCAAGTGGAACCTAGAAATATGTATGATATGACCCCTTTAGAGTTTTATATATGTGACACATGGTAAACCCATCATGAATCTTAAATATCACAACTCTCCCATGTAAAACGTTCCATCTCGCCATTCAAAGTAACTGCCTCCTTTTTTGGTAATTATGCTTAAAGAAAGGTTAAATGTGAAATGCTAATTAACCTTCTCATGGTTATGATGATAGTCTCAGGAGAGTGATAGTGGTTTAAAAGATTCTTAGCACAAAGTGTGATTGGACTGGTAATGTCAGGATTAACTAAAGTTCATTAGCATGGCCATCACCTCTCTGACAGCTCCAGGATCAGTTCCCATGCACATACTGTACTGTATGAGGCCCCTCCTCTAGCATTTAGCCCTTTAAGGGCTCAAGAGAGAGAGAAGATAAAGCAGAAGGGCAAAATTTGCTGACTGTGGTTGTTTAATGCCAATGTCAGGCCTGGGTTACACTTATCGATGGTGGTTTATTAGTCATTTGGTAGGTCCATGCGACTGTCACATAGACAGTACCAAACATCACCTTCGACATATCCAGTAATGATAGGTGATTGGGGTTGGACCTCATGATTATTGTGATTGACAGACCAAAGCTTGCAATGTGCAGGGCATATTAGGAAATTTGTATTAAGACATTAGTGACCAGAAGAATTTTTCAGTTTAAAGGTGAATTGTATATATTTTTTTAATTGTTTAAACCTTTCTTTATCACAGTTTATTATCCGAATTAGTAGGTTGATTTAGTGTACAGTCATAATGCACATTCATAATTGAACTATAGTCTTCATCTCTCTGTCTGAGGATTTGTCGCCTTGTCTTTTGGAAACCCTGCTTTTGCTCATATGAGGCCAGTTATTGTTTGATTAATATGTATACTGATGAAGCTGAGCTACAATTCACATTATCTAGTCTGTTAAATGTTATCCCTGCCGATGAAGGAAATCCTGATTCATACAAGTCAAGATCAGTCAACAGTTTTGTAGAATATTTTTGAGTGAAGATGCATCTCAAGTGACGTTTGCCGGACTTCCAATCATTCAGTCCTTTATAAACCCACCCTTTCTTACACCAATTGCAAGCTTGCATTTAGCTGACTCATTTAAATGTCTCCATCCAATCAAACAAACAAACCAAGTTCTCTCCCAAAAATGTTTTCTTTGCGATAATCCATTTTACACTTGATGTTTGTCATAGTATAGAATAAACGATCTGTTGCTACATCCATTTTATCTAGACTTTAAGAAAAAGAGGGATATGTTGATTAAGCTCAACTTTTTGAGCTCAAAATTTTGTTAATGTGTAAAATGTTTTAGTCTAACTAAAACTCTTTTAAAGTTTATGATGTTTGTTGCTAACCATCTCAACACTCATTGGTGTCAGTTTGAAAGTGGGACTGTCTGTTTGTGCAACCAATTGGAGATGGTGGTAGTGTTTAGGAAACCTGTTTGAAAACAGTCATTGTTTTTCCTCTTTCATTGGGTGTTATCTTAAGTTCATTTGGTGTGCTGTGGAAGAGGTAGGCTAATTGTGAAATATTTAAATCCCAGTGAAATATTTAAGACCAGCCGAGCGTTTTACTTTTACAAAAACATGTTGAGAGACACCCGGACACATCTGCTCACTGCCGCGGGAGCTCCCACTAGTATCTCAACCGCAGAATGTCTGAAAAATGTGCCAGAAAAGGTTAACGCACAGCACACGACTAACGTGCCCCACGAGTTGCGAATCCGCCACCTGAACTCCAAACCAACTTTGACGAGCAGGAAAGTAATGAGTCCTTGACTGAAACAACGGGAGAAGGTCTCAACAGTTCAGTGGATATCGCTATGCATTTCCACAAGGCATGGAAGAGAATATCTAATTAATTCCATTGTGTATGATGCAAGTTTAGATATTGAGGGTAATTGAACGAGTCCTATTTAAAACTGTCTCTCATTAGAGTCTCCGGGTGTTGAGATCAAACTCTAGATGATGCCTTTGGGGAAGTACTCACTGTGAAAACTTAAACAGTTCAGCTTAAAGATGCACCATTTACAGATAAATGCATCTACTTTCCCCATATTCTTAATGCAGCAGTTCCAGATCGGGC